>JBAMYA010000018.1:1410714-1437815 GCA_037176975.1 Arrhamphus sclerolepis
TGCATAGTTAGCTATAAAACAGCTAGGCTGGTCAGTTTTAATTGACGTGAGAGAGAGAAAAAGATGTGTGCAACTATCTTTCACGAGTCTTTGTGTTATTCATTGAGTTTTCCCATTCAAGTAACTCCTTCATTTCTATCATTTAGGATCAGTTCAAGTAACGATAAGCATATTCTACACCAGTCAAATATAAAATGACCACAATCTGGTAATTAAAAGGGAACGCCTCCGTGAAATGATCCTTTACAGAGAGTCAACGCTTATCAGAGGTGCGTCCTCTTTCTGTGCGCAGAGAGACGCACAAACGTTCGTTTACAGCGCGCCGGCCGAGCAGCTACACCTCCAGTCAGTAACGAGACCTTCAAAGCTTTTTTATGAGCCTTATAGCCTATTCCTTTACTTGGCTGCCCAAAATCCCTCTTTTGTGAGCGGTAAGCAGATGGTTAGCAGGAAGCATGGGCTGCTCTTGCTGACCGAGACGAATTTCTACGAGCTTTGCAAGCTTGCCACGTCCCTGCTCCTTTACCAGGCCGAGTTAGAAAAAAAAGAAAGAAAAAAAGACCGCGACTGAATTAAAGTGCATCTTTAATATGTCGCTACTAAAAACCACAATAACACTCCGTCTTGTCGCTGACTTCATCACGTATACATGATTATTGCAATGATTGAGCTCCACATACTTAAGCTTAAAAACATTCAAATACATTTCACATTATAATATCAAAGTATATAATGTGATGCGCAGATAAGGATTTACAAATTATTAAAACTTAAATTCATAAACTCCAATAATCATACTGGAAATACCTCAATTATCTTCCCTCGTGACATCCCCACAGGGATAATCTGTTTATCACGTACTGTGTATAATACCCTGCAGGAGCAGGATTACCTATATTAATCAACCTGTCATTAACTATCAGACTCCAGTCAGGTGTCATGACTAATAAGTCAAGTCATGTCGCGTGATGCCTCCTATTCTGGAGGAATGAATCTTAACCCTAAAAGTTCCGCCCCCTTTTTATTATAGTGTTGTGGTCAATATTTTTACGCAAAAATCTTAAAATGCGCAGGAAAAAAAAATCCCCAAACAAACCTGTTCATTTTTCTCCAAGTTTAAAAACAAATCTACACGACTCCCAGTATTTTTTTCCGGTGCAACTTTTCCAAATAGATGAACTTAGCTATTGTCTTTCTGCTTCGTTAAGTGAAAGGGGATTGAGTAAATATGTTACCCATGCATGAGAGGCTCTCAATGCGCCGTCTCATTGTGCAGCGGGTCCGACAGGTGGTTGACTGTTTATTATTCCCTCATTATTTATCAGTGACGTGGGCGCATCAAGAGAAGGGAACTCCTCATCTTTTCTCTCGCCAGGATGAACAGATTGTGCTGTCCTCATATCACTGATCATCACTCCATCCGTCTCAATCCCGCAGCCTTTCAGCGTGCATCCAAACACAGGACGGTTCTGTTAACTACACTGCTCTTTCCTGTTTGCAGCAAGGGTTTGCTAAACATATTGACAATTATATTTTACATTTTTAGAAATAAAATTAGCACAGCAACAATTTCCTTTGTTCTATCCTCTATGAATATTGTGATATGACTAATAGAGATCATTAATCACATTGAGGTCAGTTCATATAAATGTTTTTGTGCAAACAAGTAGCATGAATCAGTTTTCTCAGGTATTTTTTAAGGTATTTTTGCACATGTTTTTATGCCTTTCCAGATCCAAGTGAAATGATGATGTATATTGTTACAAATTACATCCCCTATATGAAATCAACGTCCCTGCTGCTGTATTAAACCATTTATGTATGCAACAATTGCAATAACTAATCTTGAAATAAATAGTCTTGCAATTTGGATAGCTAAAAATTTTTTTCTAATGACTTCTGCCACCTTTTGTGGAGCTATGGCAGATGTTATTGATGTCACACATTATACTTGTTTCAGATGACGCTGCAGTGAGTCCTTACTCCTGCCTTGTGCAGTTAACCAAACATCTATTTTAGTATGTTCACTAGTGACCACGCTTCACCTCAGCAGCAGCTCCCACTTGGGGTGTTTTGCCCGTGTCTTCACCTCAGCTCACTGCAGAGCTGAAGGTCCCTGCGGCATCTGGTGCAGGCGGTGCAAAAGCTCTGCTCAACACTGAGCGAATTAGCAATGCCACAAGATTCAGAAGAACAGTGACAAGCATTAAATCGATATTAACTTTGTATTAAACATGGGCCCCTCCCTCTTCCCTGAATGGACTGGAGCCATATCGGTGCACAAAGCGTTCTGTATGGATTCTTGGCTGCACCTGTTCCTGCGCACTTGGTCATGGGAGTTCAACTTCTTAGTTTCACCCCAGGCTCTTTTTGTGTTCCGCTAACCCCACACTGAATTCTTTCAGTTCGGCTTTTGTCATCATTTTTTGATCTCATCCTCAGGCCCAAACCCCCACCCCCTCCAGTTTTTACATCTCATAAAAATCACATCATTAAGGCCATGCATTTCAAATTTCGCAGGACCATTCAAACTTTATCTCAAGCTCCACTTTCAAGTGTACAAAGTTTCAGAGCAGAATTGTTCTTTTGCATCCAGACGAAAGACTGGCCTCCACTTTTTTGTTGTCCATTTATTAGCAATTGTCAGCATGGATGTCGAGTGGTGTCCTAATCCTCTTAGAGCGCATGTTGGTACAGTTTGCATATCGTTTTCTCATCTTGGAGAAAGGCCACAGCCCTCTCTTTTTCACAGGGATTCCCCTGTCCTCTTTCAGTGCAGCAACAGCCAACAGCATTAGCATAATCTGACAACCAATACTATTGTGCATGACCTTGTATGCAAAGTTAATTGCTCATTAATACCAGACAAAACAGAGGGGTGCAGAGGAAGCACAGCAGTCCCCTAAATCCTTGTTTTATAGGGGACCAGCAGGCAGGTGGAACATCTTCAACTAGGTTATGGAACTACCTGGAATTTGTTCTTGTCTTTTTCATTTAAAAAAAAGGATCTGGCACTCCAACAATTAAAGAACCAGGCGTGAAATGAGTACTAGTTGTTTAACCAAGCATTTAAGTTTCAGTTATAATCTGGCAGTCAAAGTCAAAGTCAGCTTTATTATCAATTCTTCACATGTACCAGACATACAAAGAAAATGAAATTACATTCCTCACCATCCATCCCACGGTGAAGTCAAGACATATCTGACACTAAAAGTAGACAGCAAAAATAGGCATATCCTGAAAATTAAAATAAACAATAAATAAAAAGGTGCATAGTAAATGGAGACTGAAACTAAACAATAGAGGACTAAAGACAAAGTGTCACTATGATATTGTTAAAAACCTCCACACACTCCCTCAAAAGTATATACAATTTGTCACAGTGGCTTCGGGTTAATCAATTGCAAATGTATCTCTCTGCAAGTTTAATCTCATCTCTACATTTGTTTCACGGATCCAGGGCGATTTGCAAGAGGAGTCTCTAGTCCGCCACCCCCACCAAGCACCTGGCAGTCTTTTCGGGTAGCGTCATGTAAACACCCAGTGCTTCAATGGATGCCCCGGCTGAGGGCCTAAGCGTCACTGCGCAGCACGGAAAAGAAGACCAGGCTGTGTGGTTGTCAACACTGGTTTAGCTAAGGGGCCCCTATTGTGACATTAGGGGTGACTCTCCTGGTCAGCATGACCTGCAGCACTTGTTTGATATAGATATTGCTGCTAATGTCTGATTATTGAAGAACGAATAGATACTGTGCACAGTTCAGAAGGCCACCACATACAGCTGCCTGCTGTCTTTATGCTCGCAGAGCTGCACAGGCAGTAAACATTACTTTCAGGTAGTTTTTCTTTTTCTTCTTTTTTTTTAACAAACTCAAATGCTTGTTGTCCATTAATGTGCTGTTTAAGCAAAAGTGAAATGAGGAGAAAACTACAAATTTTTGTCGTTCTCAAACAAATAAAATAAAACTTAAAAAAATCAGTCAAGATGTGTTTGATAGGGTAGAACTTGTTATTCAAGATCCCTGTCCAAGGGGTTTGTTGGGGACTTGAGGAAGTGTGTTTATTTAGGAGGGGTAGCTGTAGGGCAGTTGAAGATGACGAAAAAGGTGGTATGAATGGAGAAAGAAGGGGCTTGGGTGGAGGAGGGGATGCTTGACGGACTTCACTGCCTGTTGGCCCTGCAGCATTGATGCCGTGTTGGCCATATAATCGGATTGCCAGTGGGTGAAAGTGAGCCTGGGTGCTTATGTCAGTTTGCGTCTCATCAAGCTGAATAATACGCATGGCCAGGGAGTGAAGCGGACGCTTGCCATTGAGGGCTCTCACTACTTGTGGCTAAGCATTTCTAAAAGAGAGAAAAAGCCTCATTGGATTCATATATAATTCTCACTCAAGCGTTTTGATGCATTTGCATAACAGGGGGAGGCCAGTGATCTTTTCAGTGCCGCTGCTGCTCCTGCTGCACGAGTGTGTTTGCATGTGATACTGTGTGTATGTGCATTTAAAAAAGCAAGTGTCCAAGCTGAGCCCTGCATAAACAAGGCTAGACAAAGATCTTGCACTTGGCCCCTCATGATTTATTGAAGATCAACAACAACAGAACACTGAGATTATTGTACTTACTTATTTTCAGAGTCAGAAAAGAGAAAGTTCAAGTAAATGTACAGTGCATTGTTTCATAAACTAAGAGTCCAAATATGTGTTTTTCTTATCCAGCATTTCAAATCAGCGTTTTTTTCAACTGTATCCTCCAGTGGTTCACCCTACGTGGAACATGCTGCACAATAGATGATATTCCTAGTTTTCTATCACTAATCTCAATATTTGGATATATTCTCCCTTGATCTACAAACTTTATTTTAGCACACCATGCCAAGAACTATTAGGAATAGTCTAATGCCCTTTAAAGAGGACTAAACTAACACAAAGACCGACATTTACTATTTGTATGCAGGCAGAACTGTTTCACTGAGAAACAAACAAAGAAAAAATATCTAAGGGTCAGCAGGGCAGTGTTCTGAGCTGTACAAGTCAAATATCTGACTTTAAAGCTATTAGTTTAATCTTTTAAACCAAGACTGCCTTGAGATCAAGATAGAGGCAGTGTCATAAAACAATGTTTAATGACTGTTCACTGTTACCATAATTTGATTGTTTTTATTCTATAATATAGACACTTAAAACTGCTGCTATTAAAAATAATCATGAAATAATTTGTCATTTAATGTAATAACTTTTAATACAGTCAATTATTGAATTGTCAAACAGTTTATTGACCTGTTGCACCTTTTTAAAATAACACCCAGAAGCCCTGTGATGACCATAATTCTGGTCATGATTGATTACAAGGGAAGTAATCAAAACTTATCGTTGAGCCAGTAGCAACCTAATATCAGAGTTGGTTTTCTACTCTAGCATCATCATTTATATTATTGTTTCTTTCTAAACCACATGACAAGTTGTGATAAACTATTATTTGCTTACCAGGACAGGAATCTTTGGTGCTTGGTGGACTGGTATCCAGGAGACTTAACTTTCTTGTGTCATGACCTGTATTTTTCAAACTTCATTCCAGTTATATACTTTGTTAGATTTAGGCAGCTCCACTATCTGGTAATAAGAATCAATGAAAACTGATTGGTTAGTGTTTGGAACATACCCCAGCTTGCCTGAACACAGATTTGTTTTCACAATAGTGGAAAAATAACTGCATTTTTGAAATCTGCTTTTATCATCTGTGTGACTCCTGTCCCATCTGGAAACCTCACTGCACAATCACTAAAGAAAGTTCCCACTGAAATATGACTTTGAAAGGGGAAAAAACATTTTTTATATGAATAAATGTAATAAATGCTTTGTGCTTTTTTCATTATGCTGGATTAAGTTGCTTAACATTCAATGAAGTAAGGCATCCAAACAACATAAAGAGCAGCAATCCAAATACTTGCTGCTGACACTATTTCTTGTTTGGCATTTCCTCTACACAGAGGTGTAGTGGTCATATAATATATGTTAATTATTTCATCCACAGATTAAATATTTCTTAAGATTTAATCACAAAGTTGATAAAGAAGTGACTGCAGCTGCATGGATCTGTGCAGCTCACTATTTGGTGGACGTTTGCAGCAGAAACTGATGAGGCCACTGAAGTTCTCTTCAACCCGGATGCAGACAGTCAGTCGGTCCATTTACCCCGTTGAAACTCCTTGAGGCATGATGACCGTCAGGGCGGTCTGGCTCTTTGGTTATAACAGACAGCATAATGTGGTCTGACTTTCAACACTGAGGGGACACCCCCCACCACCACCACCCCCACTCCACCTTCCCAGTCTAATTCCTGGAGCAGTCAAAGTCCTGCATCTCAAAGTCACATGCAGCCATTTAGAACCATTGGCCTGTGCTGCTTCTTAGTCCCACTGTGGTCTATTATTGATCCTATCATTGCATCACGGGGATCTAGCAGGCTCTAGGTGAGCTGACCTCTGCCCCCCCAAGCCTCAACTCCCCTTTCTGCTTGTCAGTTCCCTAAACCATCACTCATCTACTCCTTTCACCATACACTGCAGTCTGCTTCCCACTTTTTTTCTTTATTTCTTCCTCTAAGGTTTAGCATCCATGTTAATTTAAAAAAACAGATCAGCTAAATGAGTGAAAAATGATGATCAGAGAGACTGTGACATGCAGAAGTATTTTCATGTTTCTTATCCTGCCTATCAACTGAGTGAACAAAGAGATGATAAACCCATGACCAGGATGTGGGGTTTAACTGGAAACAATTTAGAAAAAGGAAGACCTTTTTTTTTCTTCTTAAAGCTTTCCAGAAATGTTAAACACGACTGGTGAAATCTGCAAATCCTAAATTCTAAAACCACTAAATCTTCAGCATTTCCATTCAGCTCACAAGCTGTTCAAAGCTGTGTCAGGTCTTTTTCAAAAGTACTTTGTATATTATCTTTAGCGAGAGTCTTCCTAGAAACCTCTTATGTATCTTATACTCTTGTTCAAAAGCGTAGTGGAGCGGGCAGGGGGAAGGGTCACCTATAGCAGAGTGACCTCTGCTCTGCAGGGCCAAATGATAAGACACTTAAGGTCAAGAAGTGCACAAAGGCCTAAGAGAGAGTCCACTCCAAAGACTACAAGCCAGGGAACAGGAATGTGAAACTTTCACTTGCCTTCAGAAAAAAAAAAAAAATCACTTGAGATAAATCTTCAAGAAGAAATGTCATCTTTTAAAAGTGTGAAGCAGGTCAAGGATGCTCTTACACCTTGCATTCTTATCTAGAAAATAGAGGATATGTAGAGAGTGCTTAATTGTTTGCCTTGCCACACACAGAGAACATTTTTTTCCCTCTTTTAGTTCCAGTTATGTTGCTTTCTTGTTTTTATGAGCCAGAATTTGATTCCAGCCAATATTCATGGACACGGTTCTTCTTTGCACATTTTCCCATCTTGAATCTACAGATGGATGGATCTTTACAGTCTGGAGATGTTACAGTGGGACAAGAGGAAACCAACTGATCAAGGGGAAACCCAAATCTCGTGACACAGTGTGGGAGTCAAACCATATTAGCTTTACGATGTGTGTCCATCGAGCATAACCTCCGACAGGCACTAAGATCCCAGCAGATGGATGGGAAATTACAGCTACCATTTGTTGTTGGAAGATGACGCACAGATTTATACTCATGAATCTCCTTGAAGTAAAGCCGCGGGGATAATTCATAGACCATGACACACAGAATTTTCTGCACATTTGATGCAAAAAAGGACATCATTTGCACATAATTACTGTTGTATGGGAAATTTGCAGCTTGGGAGGAGTGGCCTGGGAAGAGAGGCAAGGATGAAAAGGCAAATGGGCAATCACAGTATAATGAAAGATTTACAGAATAATGACACATATGTTCCAATTTTACACCATTCATTGAACTGGGACAATATTTCAAGGATTAGAAATGACAGGGCATGATAGGCCATCTCCTGAGTCCAGGGATCATGGCTGCATTCACATGCTAAGAGACTACATACACATGCCAACTTTGAAGATTTTTTTTTTCTTCTTCTCACCATTCAAGTGAAAATTCATTTTTAATGCCAGAATCAACAAAAATGTTCATAACAATGAACTAATTCATTTTGAAAAAGCAATAGAGATGACATTGATGGCACACAAAACTAATTAATAAAAGCACTTTCAATTCAATAACTGTTGCAAAAATCAGACAAAGAAGTCCATGAGAGTAGGCGACAGTTGGAGATGGTTGCCAATTGAGAAAGATCCATTGAATCTTCCCGACGTTCTTCATAGTCAGAGAGGCGCTGACAAAGAGCACCAGTTAATTAGCAAGAAGTAGAATCTCAAGGACAACTGGGAAGAAAATTCCTTTCACCCTCCGTGCTCACCTCTCACTTATGAGACTCAAGAGTGTGACGAGAGGGAGGGGTGGGTGCAGCCAGCAGGCTCAGCTCAAACGGAGAGCCCTGCTGGCAGCACAGAGCTGCCTTGCTTGATTTAATTTGGACAGTCATTCCTTTAATTTGCAATGTCATTGTATCTAATCGGGAGGCCTCTATAGAGACTGGTGAATAAGTGAGAGCTTCGGAGTGCAAGTCAACGATGTCTCCCTTCTGCCTGTGGGTCGAGACGCGCTTGTGAAGGAGGAAAGATGATGAGAAGGAAAGAATAAAGCAGAGAGGGGGATTTGAAAAGAGGATGAAGTTTTAATTAAGGCTCTTCTGCGTTTCTAAGCAAACTTATTCAGCAATAGTCTCTCACAAGTGTGCAGTACAAATGAAACAGAAGCGAGGGAGAGGGCTGAAGGGCAACTTATATTAGATCCATTGTTGAAAAAGATTCTCAAGTGAGTGAATGAGCTGTTAGAAAGAAAATTACAATTGGAGGAGGAAGAAAAAAACAGTTGATCAACTTTTCCCCGAAAAAAATGTTACCTTTTATTTAAAAAAGCTAGTTTATTTTATTTTTGTTCCTCTTTTTAATGTCTTTGGTTTAATGAGATGAAAGAGATTAGAAAATAATGGAAGGACCTGAGGAATAAGAATTTACCATTGCACAAGGAGCAGAAGGGTAACAGCTTGCACATAAATCTCTAGTGGAGGAAGCCTGGTTGGTCTAAATTCTGGTTTTGTTTGACTTGTTTAAATAGAGGCCTGATCAGAGCAAAGAACTCCCTGAGGTCCACAAGCTGAGGTGTAGACAAAGGTAGGTCTGCCTATGCTGAGGTCCCTGAGGAACGAGGAATATGCAAAACCCTGCACCTCCACACTGAGGCTGAATTTGAATGGCTTAAACCAGGCTGCAACATAAGGAGGCAACATTAGCTCCTCAAGCCACTGGGCTTTACATATAAAGGTTGGGAATGTAAATGCATGACAGTGATAGGAAAGTCAGAGGTTTAGAGATGGAAATTTAAGTTTGTATACAGTCACTATTGAGGAATATCTTAGGCTAAAAAAAAATCTTTTAAATGTAAAACTTTAACCAAAGATTTATCTCATATGTAGACTCCAGTGACATGAGAGACAAAAAACTGGAAAGTTGAGTTCATTGACTGTGATGGACACTGTCTGTCAAACTGCTGTGTGGAAAGTCTCACCGCCCAGGTCTTTGAGGATGCATGGACTTTGTTCATCTCCACTGTGCCAGACACCACTATTGAGAGATGAGAACCAAGCAGCATTCAAAGTATCCATGTGGTTTTGTCTTTTGCTTTAAATAATAACCTTTTACTCTTTATTCTCTTTTAGGCATTACTTCCTAAAGCTGTTTAGCTTTTCTTTTCAGTGAAATGTAAATTTACCCAACAACAAGTAACAAAGCTGCATTAGAAAATACAAAAATATTCAGGTTTTAAAAAGGAATTTGAGATTTTTTTGCTTATTAGATTAGCTGAAAGATAAGAAATTATAGTTTTCTGATGTGAGCAGAACAAAACATGTTGACAAATGAGCCAGCAGAGGGAACAACAGAAGGGGAACTGTAATACATTTACATGCACGGCTATATATTCATATTAAAATAATTTTAAAAAATTCTCAATAACATTATGGCTAGTTGACTAGTATTTCTGACCACCTTTACCATTCAACGTATACAATTTAGAGTTTGTTTATGCTGTCACAGAGGACCATGACAGTCTCAACCTAAACACAGAGAAACATTATGGCTGCAAAAAAAAAAAAAAACTTGAATACAGACCTTGAAAAAGAGCTCTTGGAAATGACTCTTTGTATAAGTCCAGTCCTTCCTGAAATGAAAACTGTTGTTGCTTAAGCTACTTTTGAAGCACCACAAATGGTAGAACATAATCCATAGTTCTTCAAATTGTCCCTGTGCATGGTGTTCCAGGAACACTGTGAACATGCAGCACCAACACAGGGCATTATGTAGAAATTCATCACACTTTTGGATATAGAGAGAAACATAAACAAGTGTCTGCAAGATTGAATGGATATGATGAACGCTTAATGGACACAACATTGGTCTGCTGGCAAGTTCTGAGGTTACAAAAACAAGAGGGAGAAGGCCCTCAAACTTGAGCAAAGTTTCTGTCTCAACCCAAACCAAAACTATCTCATGCTGTATTACAGAAATCTGTCCCATTGTTAAAACTATGTTCAATCATTAAGACCAAAAGCAACAGTTGACAAAAGCACTGGCTGTCATTGCTTATTATTGCTTTTTAAAAAATCAATACTTGGTTTGCCCGGATAGAATCAGTGTTAAAACTGTAAAAAGCGTATCTGCTCTGAGCGTGACATGATTTACAGATTACACTAAGATGGAAATCTGAACAGTCCAGAAAGGGGAAGTATGTTGCACAAGAAAAATTACCACAATAAAACTTAAAATGTATAAAGTTTTTACTTTTATGTTAAAATATCAATTTAAACTTAATTTGAATGAGTATTTGATTATTTTTTAGGAAGCGTCATCTAGCTCTCATGGTCTCCGATCCCTACATTTGATAAAAACCAAAGTAACTTCAGCTCCTGTCCTGGTGTTCACTTGCAACAGCTGTGCATCACTTCATGGCACAACGTCACTCAGACAATGATGAAATCAGATCAAAGCTAGAGTGGACATTATGGCAGAGGTGAGTAAGAGACTGGCGCGAGAGTGTGATCGACCAAGAAACTGAACAGTGTAAATCTCCATGTCTATGGAGGCAGCCTCAAAATTCCTAAAGTTGCTCTGTGCTGCTTTTAAAGAGCATTATCCAACTGAACAGCCAGTTGCTTTCAAGTCTGCATTTTCTGTTGATTTTGATTACGTACAGAAAGCTTGAGAAATGGGAATAAAAATCAAAATGAGGTTCCCCAGCTCCAAAGTAGGATGAACTAGTCTGCTCATCCTGTTGAGTAACCATTCCACCTGCAGGCAGAAAACTGCTGACGAGATCACAACTACACTAACTAGGGTCTTCAGAGATGCCGGGTAATGGTTAGCTTGGCAGGATGAGGTCAGCATTTCAGCATCTGTCGCTTTCATGTGACAACAGGAAGGAGGATGACGGCAAGTGGGCAATATTTCTGTTTCCTGCCAATGCCAAACCTCATTAGTTGTTGTTTTTTTGTTTGTTTGTTTGTTTGCTTGTTTTTAAAGGGCTTTATCTTTATTCATTGTAGTTATTTCATGTTGTAATTTTGTTGTAGCGGTGAAGAAAAAGAAAAGATCAAGTACAGGATGTTAATCATCTATTAGCCACAAACATCACCTCTGAATTAGAGATCCCTTTGAGGTTTGAATGAACCGTAACAGTGCTTTGCGATACGAATATCTCAAAATAGCAGCATTTTGCCTTCAGTGGTCAGTATGGAAATTTTGACTTCCAAATGTTCATGAATCCAAGTCTTCAACATTTGTGAGCATGAAAAGACTTTCTTTTTGTAGATGTGCAGAAAACCTTTGGCAGGGAGGAGGGTTTGTGCTCAAATCCCTGGAAAATTCAAAGTGGGGGAGTGGGGTGGATCTGCCAGAAGAGAAGGGTGGAGGGTAGGGTGATGTATGGATGCGTAAGAGTGAGAGTTTATTCACTGGTGTCTGAGAGAGCCTTTCAGAGCCACTGACTGAGTGTCTATAGCGGGGCAATCAACCATAGGACTAGAAGGCTTTATCTCTAAAATACAACCCAACCTCCACCACCCCACTCCATCCTTCAAACACACACATACACACTCTTTCTGCTACCTGTGAGAGCCTCTCATGTGCAGCTAAGGGTGCCATTGAGGGAGGTGGGGTGGAGGGAATGGCCTGTGAGCAACAAACAATCCTGAAGAGTCTATCATTCTGTGTGGTGTTGTCTTAGTGTCTGAATGGAGCCACTGTGACCTGCCCACCACCACAACTACACCCCTCCTCCCCTCCGTGTGCCCCTCCTATCTGCTGCCTGCCACCAAACCAGTACCATCTCTAGTCATCCTGCCAATAATCGTCAGACCAACAAGTTCACTACCACATGCAAGCCTCTTAAAACTACCATGTTCTCTTTTAAAAAACAAAAATAAAGATGCTTGTACGCCCTCGTAATACTTTTTAATTCCCTGCCGATGTAAGGCTTTTAGGTCTGTATTTGTTAAACTGAAAAATGTTTAGTGATGTAAAGTTTAAGCACAGCTTAAGAATTGCTTTATTGATTAACATAACTTAATTTACTTTATTGCACATTTATGCAAAAGTAAATAAAGCATCCTGTGTCCTTAATGACAAGCGGCAGCAGTTCAGTGGTCAGCACTGATGCTTCACAGCAACAGGGTTCAGTTGGATCTCTCTAAGTGGAGTTTGCGTGTTCTCTCTGTGCCAGCGTATGTTTCCTCCAGGTACTCCAGTTTCCTTCTACCCCAAAGACCTGCTGTTTAGGATAACTGAAAAAACTAAATTCTGTCTCGGCATCATTTACATCAACTATTATGTGATTTTATTTTTAGAAGTAATTATACAACTGAAGCAGTAATTATACAACTGATTGTAGGAATGATTTGGTCTATTAAATAAACAGATCTAGTTAACGTGCGTGTTGGGCAGTGAGAGAAAGCTGCTTATACAATGTTATAGTGCCTTGAGTGGTCTCTGGACTAGAAAAGCATTATATAACTGTACTTTTGTTGTTGTATTTTAGCGTAAAGTATAACCTAATCAAACACAGGAGTAAGAAAAAAGTCAAATCCAATGAGACCCTCAAATTAGTATAAAGTCAGTATGTTCAAAAGGATGAGGATAAGGAACTATAGCATGATTATGTTTTTATCTACAAATATGTGCCAAAATGACAGGGATATGAGGTGGATTAATCATACAGTGGAAGGACATTGTGGTCACACAAATCAGTATTCCAGATCTTGATTGAGGGAGGAAAAAAACAGACTACAAAAAAAATAAAAATCTTTTGTGTACTCTGGACTAAAGACAAAGAAAAATCCAGGCATATCAGCAACTCCACAAGCCCATCTACTAGGCATGGTCAGTATCAGCATGCAAATGTTAATGTAGTAAAGCACACCAACATAACTGAGCAACTGAGTTGCTGCCTTCAGCATATTGTTTTCTCCAAGAACAACTGTGCATTTTTTATAACAGTGAAAAGCAACATTCTGCACACACTTCAAAGAAGGTGGGATGGCTAGTGAACTGACTGGCTTGCAGTTCCAGTAGAAAACAAGGAGAATTTTGACAATTTAAGACCTGAGACAAAGTTTGAAAAACCTCCAAAACCTTTCTGTGGAATGCATGAAATGATTGAAAATACAGCAATGGATGCATGTTAAATCCAAAGTAGTTGACAATAAATGTCCATTTTTTTCCCCTTCTTCTTTTCACACCACTTAATTAAGTGCTTTTCTTCAATCAATTTATATTTTTTGTCACAGTACGTATGATCATGTTAAGCAATCTAAACCTTATTAATATAATCAAATTAACTCAATGCTTCTTCCTTTCATTCCTCCCTGAGAAGTCACAGAAGGACAATTGTCTTTCTGAAGGGCACTGGGCTACATTTGAGGATTAAAAAAAAACCCATGAGGTCCGATCACTGTAAACACTTGGACACTTTTCCACAGCACTGCTTCATCTAGAACACACACACACCTCAAAAGACCAGCACATTTTCACTGTTTCACTCCTGTGCGTGTACAAATACAATACATACAAATACAAATTTGTAAGACCACCATTAGAGTATTTAAGAACCTTAACGTTTCTGACAAAAGAACAACCCCCAACTACAGTGTTAGACTTATTTCAGACAGAGTTAACGTAAGTCGCACAGAGAACCTAAATAGCATTTTATCATGTTATTAACTTTTTCAGCATGTTTTTTTTTTTTACTTTTACTGCCAAATACAAGTCCAATTCCGAACAAGTTGAGACACTATATAAAATGTGAATAAAAACAGAACGCAGTGATGTGTAAATCTCATAAACCCATATTTTATTCCCATTAGAACATATCAGATGTTGAAACTGACTTGCGTTTCATTGGAAAAAAATGGCTTCTTTCTGATTTTGATGGCAGCACTTCACCTCAATAGGTGAAGAGTAAAAAATCATGTCCAAGAACATTGACCTGCCATGAGAAAAAGTTGAAACTTAACTCAAAGAGTTAAGTCATTTCCATGGCATTCTTATTGTATTCTATTTTTTTCCAAAGGCACCAATGGAGCAATAACTTTGCCTTTCAGGTTGATGTGTTTTTGGTGTCAGTACAGTGACCAAATTACAATTTAAAAAATATCACACAGTTTTATAATGTAATGATGTCTAGCTTCCATGAATCATGATAAACTTAGGAATTGGAAAAAATCCTTATCTCTAGAACTTTCAAAGGAAGATTGGCAAGATGCTTACACACAGTCTATAAATACACGTCTTAAAATTATCCAGTTCAAAAGATTAATAAGGTCCTACGCGACACAGTATAGCTCAATCCATGTAATGGAAACATACCTGATGGTGTCCAAAATGTACAGAATGTAAAGGAACACTGGTTCATTCTTTGTGTAGGAAAATTAAACTGTTTTGGGAAGAGGTGAGAGAGGCAACAGAAAATTATGTCCAAACAAATAATACTGGAACCAAAAATGCTTTTTGTACCCAGAGAAAGACAATTACAATTGAAATGAACAAACATTTGAAATTCTCAAGTTTGCTTAATGCCAAAAAATGTATAGCATATTTTTGGAAAACGGCCCACAGACCAAACATCACCCTATGGACTTGGTAGATCTAACCACCTTTATGTCTTGAAGGGCCAAAGGCAACTGTTTGAAATAATCTGCAATCCCTTTATTAATTATGTCAAAGATTTTACTTTACCAAAGGACAGAACAAGTGACAAGTGAAAAACAAGTCATGAAAAACAAGTCATGTTCAGGCTCCTAAAGTTGAAACATTTAGTGAATGCAGCCACACCTACATGGACATGTATAACAACTTGACTCCTGCACCTTTAGCTTTATGTCATTGTCATTTATGATAAATCTTTACAGCAGGTTGCATTGTCATGAGGTTTGTGTGATAGACACTGTTTTGTTGTTTATATTCATGTATGTTTTTGACATTGAGCAAATGTCAAAAACATTTTGTCAAATAAAAAGAAAAAGAATTAAAAAAGAATTTTAAGCATCATGCTGTTTGTGCTCTGAACACAGCCTTGTAATAATGTAAAAATGAAGTCTACTGCACACTGCCGCTCTAAATAAAATCTAAAGTCAAGCAGCGTGCAGTAGACTTCATTTTTACATTGTATGTTCAAATAATCTGCAAATAAAAGCACCTAAATTAGAAGCTTTGCATGGAAGCCTGAAACTTTACAGCCTTGTAACAACTTTAGTCCTGCTTGAATTAAATGTGCTTATTTCATTCTAAAGACACACAAGTCCAACAAGAGACTCCTCTGTTGAGGTCCTCTGTGTGGGATAGGCCGGGGGACCAAGACCTGTCCAAACACATGGACCTCTCACCACTTTGCTTGATCTGTCATTAGCATTTATCTCCAAGTGTGCCACACAGTCAGACAATATGATTGTATAGATGTGAGTGCTGGTGTAAAAGAGACTGCAGAAGGCTATGTGAACATATAGAACTGGGTACAAGGCTACAGGGAGGGCACGGGGCTGGTGTCTGTGGGGAGGCATGGGGGGATTTGAGGGCACCAGAAGGACGTAAAGAGAAAGGCACAGAATACAGTCATTACCCACCCAGGGCTATTCCTCTCTGGCCCATTAGCTGCTGGCGGCCGTGACCAATTGGGTTTTGTCGCTCCTAGCAGGGTCATCCAGTGGTGGTCTGGGCCTTTTCTAAAATGGACGCTCACTCAGCCATCCTCACACAAAAACTTTTCAGTGGGGGTGGGGGGTGGGGGTCTCTCCCTGACTCCCTCTCCTCACCCTCTCAGTTTAAAAAGACCCAGTCAGGCAAGTAAGAGAAAGAGTGAAAAGTGATCATGAAAAGAGATTTGTTGCGATGTGAGACGTGCAGGGAAGTGATCGTTTAGCCACACGTGGGTTGAAGGGAGTCCATGGTGGTGGGCCTTGTTAACCCTCTTGACTCGTCTGCCAGAAACCACATCAAATCGTTCTGTGCCTCAAAGTCTGAGGATGCGGTTCCTTGTGGGATAAGCTTACAACTTCACAACTGGTGGGGCATTTTTCAAAGAGGGGAGGATGGATGTGAATAGGCCTTAGATTAGATTACCAGTGAGAAGGATCGCTGAATCTTGAACTCAAGTGGCATAATGTTGCTGCAAAAAATGAAAAAAACATACTGGAGGTTTAGTAGTTTACCAAATTGTAGTCTTGAATTATAACCAACAGTGGAGATCTGTATGATGATGGGTCACACACTTTGGTTAATGTTCCTTAGTTAAAACACATTAAGCTCAGGTGACAAAAAATAGACAAATAATTCTGTGCACGTTCGCACATAATAAACCTAGTTCGAGCTGTGTATGCCTCTGTGTGGGTGTGTTTTTCTTTCTTTTTTTTTTTTTTTGTTGTCCAGTCCCAAGCTGAATAAAAGGCCAGTTAGCCACCTAGCGGGCTACTAATTCTCCATGTCAAATACAATGGCTGCAATTATATGGTAATCAGTGTTGGTGGCTCATACCTTTCTGCTACTTTCTGAGAGTGTGTGTCTGGCCAAGCTGCTCCTCAGGGAGACAGTTAGTCACGGCCTATTATTGACCCATTAGACACCCGTCCCACTGCCAGAAAGAAACCAGTCAGCTTGCAGGCTGTACTGCATTGACTGAACAATTGTGCAAGGAAGTTTGGAATAAATAGACAAAATGAATAAATCCAACAGGGGAAAAAAAAGATTAAAATAGCTACAATTTCATAGTTACACTAGAGTCTTTGCATGTTTTACATCACGATGATTTTAGAAAATCATGTTGCTGTGTTTGAGATATTTGGATGTATTGTTTTAATATTGCACAAGACTGCGCAAACTTCATTACCACTCACACAATGAAGCCTGAAGAATCTGTCAGTTCACTTCTTTTGCAGAATTAATTCCTCCAAGCATCTAAAGTGATGTAAAGTTTTAGAAAATTTTTATACGACACAGCAACTTTTTCCACGTCATCATCATGAATCAAAACAGCCTGGAGATTTTGTTCAATACTTAATAGACATTTATTGTTAGTATATAAACTTGAAGAACTATTCATTAAAAGTTTTAAAAGATTATCTTGCAAATGACAAAATGTCAGACAAGCCTGTGAATATATTCTCTTTCGAAACATTGTCTTTGCGTCTTTGTTGCCTCTTCTCTGCGTTATATAATCAACAACTGTGTTGTTTTGATATAATCCTCCAGATCTGTCAACTCTAAAGCTTGCCCTCTGCCCCACCCATCCCTTCCATCCTCCTACCCCACAACACACCCACACAGAGCCCTCTGCCACCTCCTCCTGCAGTCCCCACCCCTCAAAAGCAAAGCTCTCTTTGTTAACTTAATGTGCTTTTACCAGTTGCTTTCTGCCAGGGAGACATCTGCTGTGTGCAACCAGTCAATATTGTGAGGACAGTTCAAAGCAGCCAGTTCATTATCTGTGTCAGCTTAACAACCTGAAGGCAGCGGTCTAAGGGACACAAGGAGGAGGAGGAGGAGCGGAGGGGGGAGGTGAGGGGGACACAATGTGCGAGGACACAATAGACTCCTCATTAACCAGTGATTTATCATGATGGGATGCCCAGTTCAACCTTTGCCCCCCTACACGCAAACACCTCTAGAACCCCTAGAAAAAGAGCCTCATTGTTGGAAAAAGGAAAGAGGACTTTGAAAATGGAGTTGAAAGTAAAATGATATAGTTAAAGTCAAATAAAGAATAAAGTAAGAGAAAAATCAATCACAGTTAGAGTGTGTCCTTTAGAGTGTAAGAACAAAGATCAGTGAGAAGTGACAAACTTCTGTGGTTTTTGTTTTTTAATGGAAAAAAACTCAATGGAAAGGCTGGTAGTTTTATTTCTACAGTTGTCAGCCACAGTCAGAAGATATTACAGATTTCAACTTGTTGACTGCCACATGTATTTTTCCATATACAAACTATATTAAAGATCAACCCCATAAGACACGTTTATCAAGCATTATATGCAATTTCATTCTTGACATGAAAATGTGGCTCACACGTGACACACCCTCTTTTTCATGGAGCCCAAGTTGGGCTTTATGAAAGTCAAATCTCGGTCATGATGATATCAAACATGTCAGAAAGCCTCTAAAGATGCTCCATGCATGCATACGGGAGGAGATCATGGTCCATCCTCGGCTGCCTTGCCCTTGCAGAGCTGAAGCCTTCTCTTTCACATAAAGGCTGTATAATGAGCGTTTAATGTATGGCTTCTCAAAATGCAAAAGAAAGGAGAATATTCAACGTGGCCCATGTGGTGGTTTTGTAAAGCTGCTGCGCCAAGAAACACACCCCTTTTCACTTTCTCGCTCTCCATCCTTGCCATGCAACCCCCCCCGCCGAATCCATTTGCTTAAATCAATCTCACAGGAGGCGGTCGTGGATAATGTACCAGCCAGGGTTTGTAAACCGTTTTGTTAACAATGCATTTTGAAAAGAAAAGAAAGGAGGAGGAGAGGAGAGAGATAAAGCAAGACAGAGTGTGAGAGAGGGAGACGAGGAGAAATAGGCAGAAGGGTGCTGAAAGAGGAACAGTTGGGTGGGTGTGGTGCTCGGCTATGCTTCGGACAGGCCCTGTCGACTGGTGACACCCCTGTCCCATCTCCTCCTCCCTCGGCTAAAGCCTGCAGCCGCCTAATTCTGTCCAGTCCTCGCTTTAGTCACACCACCTGCCTTCACCATTCTTCACTACACACCCACCCATCCGCTGACATGACAAACAGACGGAAAAAGCTAAACCCGTGTGGCTCAGCATAGACATTCCTCTTGCAAATAAACAGCCACTCTGTCAGGGCTGATGTTACGATCGTGGTCAATAATGATCATGGTGATATCCCCAAATATTCTGCTCAGCAGTGACTAGAACATTCACACACAGACTGAGAGCTTTCAGACTGAAGAACTTGGGCTGCTTTCGTTTTTGTGTTCTGCATCAAAAACTGTCAAGTGGGTTACAATATGCACTCTACACACATTTTATCTTGGGTTTAAAGTACACTGAGGGGCTGTTCAAGCAGAAATAATTGCCTTGTGATATTTATAATACTCTCACCCTGTTAATATGTGTTGATCTATGTGATAGCTACTTAATTTAGCAGTAATTTATGTGAGATTTATTCACTGAATGAATAGATTACATCATTGACAAACCTAATGAACATCTGCCTTTGTAGCAATTTCCTTGACAGTGTATTAGTGAAAACAAATTCTGTTCATTCAGGATTATTAGAAACAGGCTTTGCAAGAAACTAAAAATGTATTTAAAAATATGACATGCATGTGCATGCACTATACCTGTTTCTATGACACTCTACCAGTTATAAACCACTGCCTATGAACAAAACCGTTACAAGCTTTACCGCAGCTATAATGAGATGAACACTTTTCTTATATGTACTGATTCATTTAACAGTTTAAAATTTGTCTAAATATACAACTGAGTACTTAGCTCTTAATAAACTTAGATAAAGCATTTGAGTTTGTTTTTTTTTTTGGTCTTTTTTCTAAACTGTGTAGGCAAGGGTCAACTGTCTCTGCACAAGTTAGTAGTGACATGTCCCATCAGCTGGGACCTGTTCCTCCATGTTCTCTCCACTGAGCCACTTTGCCTATCAAAGCCTCTTTTAGCCTGAGGAAACTGGGGCCACTTTGACATCACGGTCCCTCAGGACCCTCTAAGATCTCCACCAAGGCATCCATTACTGGATCATAAGCTCCAGCATCAGGCAGCCATGGACAGGAATCCCCAGTAGAGTCTCGTGCATCCACACTGATTTGCAACATAAGCCCCCCTGTGATTGCCCATTAGCCTCCGTCCCTGCTGACAGCAGCTAGCAGGGTAGCATGTGTATCTCTAACAGACGGCCGACAATGCCATTGAAGGTTCACTACTATTACTTCCCCTAATTGGCTGTGAGGGTTATTAGGGGAGGTCACAGCTTTAGGGAATTGATAGTGACATCTGATCTGATGTCCACTTAAAATGAAGATGATGTTGAGTCAAAGTGTCCTGACAGAACGATATTCTCCTGGGATGCATCTTAGAATCTGATGATTGATGGGTTATTATAATGGAAACCCCTCATGTTGATGTTTTTTCATCCCCATTTCCTGTTTTTTGCACATCAGGTGAAACTTTTAGTGTACTGCAGTTTATTTGGTTCATTCATTCTTTATCTGTTTTATTTGAATGTTCTAAGGAAATACGAAGAAGAATGGTTTATTTATTTATTTAAATCTCGGCCTGTAAACCAAATTCATGTTCCAACACTAACCAAGGATGTCACTAACTTGAGGTCCTGAAGAAAACACCCAAAACTGTTGACTTAGTGCACCACATACTAAACAAACTACACTGAACATTTTACATGCTTGAAGTATTGAGTGCAAGAGAAAACACCCATAAGAAATTTAAATTATGCAGATAATATTTAATTTTATCAGGTCAATCCACAAGAAAAGCCCCCTCAGTGTGGAAAGAAATCTACAGTGTGTGATGTTTCCATAAATAATTTGTCATGAAATACTCACAATATATTTCTTCACTTTTGAGTAAATATGTGTGTGAAAGAAACTACTTTCCCCCAATCCAAGAAGTGGAATCATGTAGAAAATGGTCTTCACAGTGGCAGTTTTACAGTAAAAAAGCAAACAAGGAAACAGCTGTATTTACATTAACTTAACGTTTCTGTCAGGAAGCTATGTCAGTCTTACTTTTTGAACATTATGGGGTTTGGGTTGATGAAATCCCAATTATATTTTTTTAAACAACAACATAGGAAAATTGTGAATTATGAATTGTTATGAATTGCTTCCTTTTGACAAGTTTATCATATTTTAAACAAAAGTAGATTTTTATGATGGACAATAAAGCAGATTGAGACTGGTACAGGACTTTATTATTGAAATAAATGATAACTTTTGATAACCTTTCCAAATTAAAGATAAAAGATAATCTTTTGGATGTGCTAATCTGTGTAAATTGTTCAGTAATTTGTAGAAACCAAATTTCTTTTGCAGTTCAACTTCACTTTCAGGACTTGCAGCAGACTTGGAGAAAGCGAAATGATCTGTGCTGTGATTGGACAATTTGATTTGTGTTCAAGCTGTGACTGTCCAGTTTGAGATTTTTTTTTTTTAAGGGGGGGGGGGCAAATCTACTACACATCCACAAACTTGAAACCGAAAGATTTATTTCTCATTGTGGTAAAGCTTGATTTATTGCTTCAAAATCTGGAATTATATATTTATAATTTCGGTTCATCCAGGGAGATCTCAGAAACGGCACAAAGAAAACCCAAGCTGAAAATTAAAAGCCCTGCTCTTAAACTTCATCATCCATTAAAGTACATCTACGTCAGTTTCATCAGAGCAGAGCATTGGTAAGCTGTTAAAGATGAAACTGATGTTACCCATCAAAACCTTAATAAAAACACTTGGATGTGGTGCTTCAGACAATAGATTTGTTTTTCTCTGTAACTGATCTCTTGAAAATATTGGTGCAACAGGAAAGACTTGAATGAAACTGTTAAAATCTTTGCTTTAGAAATCACAAGAGACCTCTGAGGTCTCCTCCTGTCAGACAATCAGTCAGAAATGTGCAACGCCAGAACCAAGCTGTCCTCAGATCAGAGCCTGCAGACACTGAGTGTGGTCCATCAAAAACTGCTTCCTAATCAACCCTGAAGACCTCAGCCTTTTAGCCGCCAGCCCTCAACACGTATCGTTGTGTTTACACACACTGATTAGTTTGGTAAGTGTACAGAATGTTCTGAGAATGGTGATCACTGAATCAATGCGTCCCTCAGTCCCATCCTTTATCTTTCCATTCTTCTATCACAAAAGCCAGAGATCCTCTTGGAAAGGGAGAGAGAAATTAGAGGATCAGAGTCGGCCTACTCCAGAGCAAACAGACTGAGCTAATGGACCAGCCATGTGCTCCTCCCCTCAAATTATTACAGAGCAAGGGAATGTAGCTCTCTAATCCCTTATAAACACACACACACACACACACACACACACACACACATATACAAACACAGTCCTCCCAAAACAGTTTTAGATAGAGGTTTCCTTATCAGCTGTGGCTTTTACTAAATGAAATAGAAAAACAAAAAGGATGTAGAGAAACACAAATGACTTTGAGTGCGCCTGGAAATAAATGCATTCTTTATAAAATAATTGCTATAAATAAGCAAAACTATTTGTTGTCATATGAAAAAGAAAAAAAACCACTCTCTTAATTCTTAGGTTTCTTGTATCAGAACAATCTTTTAAATCATCTTTAATGAACTCCAAGTTGTTTTAAAATAGTCAGCAACAATTGCTCCTCTAAGACAACTGCTGGTTTCTTTTCTCCTCAGCGTAGTGTAACACGCCTGAATGTTCTGATGCCTGAATCAAGTGAACTTTATTTATCAGAGTCATTATTATTATGAATATCATCTGGCTGCTTCTTACTGTTTCATTTTGTACGTAACAATAAGGATGTATTTGGATTTACTTTAAGACCTGATGAGGTTTATTTATTTATAAATCTTCTAATACAATCCAAAAGAATCCTTTTTTTTTTTTTATAAAAAACAACAATTCAATTAGCTTCTTTTTTTAAGTGAAAAATGTCACTAGTTTGTTTTTTTTTTTTTTTCTTTGCAATTATACAACGAAATAAATGTGATTTTTAGGGAAAAATGTTGAAATAATATAAAAGTTTCAATTTTAAAACTGTTGTGATGTTACCTCAAAATGTTGCAAAAAAGTTATTTTCCAACAAAAAAAAAGTACTTTTTTTTTAATTGATAATTTTGTGATTGTACGATTAAAAAGTCTTGGTTGTTGGGGAAAAACTCAATATTGGTTTTTGCCATGAAAAAAGTAATTTTTTTTAATTGTATATTGCTGCAATAGTTATAAATAGGAAGAGATAGTTGTGATGTTGCTGGAGAAGGGGTGGGTTTTAATAAGTTTATACTTCTACCTATTCCTTTGAATTGTTATTATTTATTGTATTTTTTTTCTTTTTTATATTTCATATATTTTTTATTGTAATCTATAACGTTCAATAAACTTTGAAAAATGAAAATGGAAAAAAAAGAAGTGCAATTATATAAGAAAAAATGCAATTTTAGAACAATAGCCTCAATTTTATGATTTATTTTATTTTTTGGTTGAGAATAATAACTGGCCCTTCTGCGGTAACCATGGTGATGATGTGGCCCGGGATCAAATAGAGGTCAGCACCCCTGTTCTAATACTGTATATAAACCTTTGCAGTAGCAACAGTTGGTTTTTCCTCATGACTAATAGTAGAAAGTTCTAAAAGCACAGACACATTATGAAATCTGGTGAACATCTACTTCATTTCATTATTATACCAGTAATCAAGATCATCTAAAATGAACAAATGATTCCTTTAACAGACACAGAGCAGTTTTCAAATATACATGAGCCTCACGTGAGTCACGAATGGAAATTTTTCTCATACATGAAGAGTCTGTAATGCTCATCGGTTTACCTTTGATGTTGCAGTTTCTATATCCACATGCATTTTAATCTGTTAATGCTGGCAGTATTTCCTTCTCAGCAGTTTTCCATTGAATTTAACTTTTTACTTGGTCAGGTCACTGCTCGCTGCTCTACCAAAGATGGGCTCGCCCATGCTCGGTTCGTGCCCTCATTCAGAAGTGATGCCATTAAATTTCCATGACCAAGCCTCAGGTACTAATTGGTATTCATGCAAGTCCTCGGGTCAGTATTATTCTTTTCAGAATCGGGATAATTCATGAAGGAGAACCGCGGTATTGTCTCTCAAGTAGCTTCTCATCCTTAAAGCCAGGCTGGTATCTTCCTCACAACCTATTGCTAGGCAACGACAAAGAGGTCTGTGCCGCGGTGTTTTCAAAAGATGCAATCAGGGCAGGTGCCCTGGGCAGGAAAAGGACAACCCGATAGGAATCTTATTGTGAATCTCCACTGCTTTGGCTTTGGCATTTGTGCTGTTTGTTTCTGTCTGGGCTGAAGCTTCTGAGGCTTCTTAGATGCAGTGGAAATGCTTGCATGCAGTGCCAGGCGTTGAATGGCATGCTAGACACTTGATAAGTAGGCCTCTGGGTGCCAAGCCTCTCTCCTGCTCTGCAGCACGCCTTTTCCCGCTAACAATCAGGCCGTTGAAGCGAGTGAGGGCATTTGAGGATTTGCTGCATCTTACTGCACACTGCATAGTAGCTGGAGAGGTGGGAGGGGGAGAATGTTTTGGGTAGGAACAGGGATCTTCTGGAATTTGGCTTTCAAGGCAGGATCATGCTCTGAACCTGACCTGTGTGTTGGTGTAAATGGCTTTAACATACTAGCTTATATTATTAAATGACTATATGATAAACGGCATGAGATTTGATCAGAAACTCAATTTATTCTGTTGTACTAAGATCACTCTATCACTCACTGCAAGCTTAAAAGACCATTAACTATGTTCTTTTTTTTAATGGGATGAGATCCAGCAGAGCAGAATGAATCATTTATTATTTATTAAGCTGATGTTTTTGCATACACTTTAATGGAATTAGATCATTTCCATCAACGTGCTTCTGCAGTTCTAACTGTGTTTTTGGGGGACTTTGCTGACTCGGGAGTGTTCCATAATTGGAATCGCTTTATTGTTGGCATGATGTCAAAGTAGCAGTAACTGCTTAAAGAACAAAAATAAATAAATAAATGAATAAAATAGACATGTAGTGGTTTGAATGAGAAACCGGAGCTTAATGTTAAAAAACATGTGAAACACTCAACCACAGCTCCTCAAACAAAAAAGATAAATGAATCTTTTTATGCTTATTTTGTTTAAAGATAAAATATTGGAGGAGGGGAATAAAAGGAGCACTTAACGAATTTTTTTTCTTCTTAAATGGAATGGATTTTAACCTAAAAGTTAGAACGGTAAGTAACTGCTTATCGTAACTGAAGCTACATGGGAGACTGACAACCATACCAATGAGGTGTGTGCCCAAGTAAAAGCAGGTTTTTTGTTTTGTTTTTAAAGCAGCTTTTGTTTCCAAGCATACCAACATCACTCGGCGTGCTGGAAAGTCTGCATCAAAGCTTTAGCTTTCACTTGTGCTTGTTTTCTTTTCTTTATTTTTCTATTTTCTGTACATCTTTGTTTTATAATGTTGCTGAAACATCTATAGAAATAAACTTGCCTTGCCTTTTCTGTTTTTTTTTTTTTGTTTTGCACTCGGTTCCAGTATGATTTTATTACATTTCCAGCTGTGAAAACATTCAAAGATGTATTGATTCTCGTCTGAAACGTCTACCTGTTGCTCCTGACGTCACAGCTAAGCCACCGCTCTTCATCCCTGAATCGTTCTTCGTCAGCTGCATACCACAGCTGACATCTGCCACGTGTCTTGGACATGGCCTGAACCAGAACCGTAACCTCAGGATTGAAGTGAGCTGGGTGACTTGATATCAGCTCTGAGGGCAGGTTGTCTGTCTCTCCCACTCTGGTGCATAGGAAAGTATTTGTTCACTCATCTGTAGTAGTTTGCCTGCCCTGCAGCAGCCAGGAGCCCAGCCACTCTCCCCCTGTGAAAGGGACCAATGCTTTTACATCTAATTAGACCGTAAATCATCTCCGATTTATGAAGCTGATGAGCATGTTGAATGTTGAATGAAGGAGCCAAGACTGATTTTCTCCTCCTGATGGAAATGACAAAGTACAACACGAGCAGGTTTGAAAGGTTAGGGCGACTTTAAAGGTATTTTGATGAGGATGATGAATACTTTATGAACAGCTGGAGGAAAGTGGAGTTGTGGCTTTTAATGAAAGAATGAATGTGTGCGGTATCTGGTTCAGGCCGAGATGAATGAAATGTGTTTCTGTTGTTGCTCTGCCTTCCTTATCAGTTCTGGTTTCCCAGAAGATGCACTTTGTAATCTGAAGCCACACATCTTTGGTTCCATATATTATACGGCCATTTGTATGTGTGAAGACAGTTAGTATTATGTTAGATGTCTTTTTGTCCTAATGCACCTTTGCAATTGCTGCAACACAAGAAGATGATTCATAAGAGCTTCTTGTGTATTCATTGTGTGGAGTCTCCTGAGGCCAGCATAAACAGAAGTCTTTGAAATGACCTGTTGCTTGCATCAGTAGCTCTCACGTCAGTACACGTAGCTAACGTGACCATGCATTCTTTACTGCTGATTCTTTGTCTGTTAATTTTATGCCAAATCTTTTTAATCCCTTTCACACGTGTACCGTTTTCCATCTGAATCTGACACATCTCATTATTGTCTTAAAATAAAAGTGCGTGCTGCTTTATTGACATTCGCAGTTTTTAACGTTTTGGAAGAAATCGATTGTTTTCAGCAAAAAAAAAAAAAGAAAAAAAAAAAAAGACACCCTTCATCCATTTCCCCCCTCAAAAAACTCAAATTTTTTTCCAAAAAAAAAAA
>JBAMYA010000018.1:1473585-1499314 GCA_037176975.1 Arrhamphus sclerolepis
AATTTATTGTAAAGAGATGAAGACAAAAAAATGGAAGAGAGGCAAACAAAAAAACAGAAAAGTTTTAGAATATACAACTAAAGCCTGACATATTCTTCTGCAGCTATGCACATAGACTCTGTACAGTCTCCACGCCATCTCTGATATTTATACTTCTGCAACTTACTTTCCAGAGATGTCCTCTGGAAAATCAATAATCATGTTGTCTAATTGTTGCAATTTCAGTGATTCTGAAAATGAATTTATGCAGAATTTCTTTGACAGATCATATAAAGCCAGGTAATCTTAGGTCCTTCCAGCCCAGTGATAAATGTAACTGCAGTGCAGTCAGGAAGTACTGGAGATAGCGTAGCTTCCATTTTTAGTCATGAGAACAGTATAAGGTCACTAAAGAAGTACAACATGAGCAATGGTGAAACAGGGAGAGAATGCCGAAAATCAGGAAGAAAATTGTTTAATAAAATTTTAAAAAGCAGTCAACTTTCTAAAATATAGGAATGTTTAAAACCAGCCTGTGAAACAAATGAAATGTAGATTCTATGATTTAGCAGTAGTGCTACTGTAAGGCATGTGGAAAGCTTGACAGAAACAACTGTTGACAGATACAAACTATAAACAGCAGAAATAATTGACTACCAAAATGATCATTAGTTGCAGAACTGATTTCATCACAACCATGCCAGACCACATTCTGCAGAACACACATGTCAGTGTGCATGGCTGACATTCAAGGTAATGAACAAATTACCAATTTAAGTTTTAAAACATTTCCTAACTTATGGAAATGAATGGTTCCCATATTTTACCAGCATGTTTTGGTCAATAAGTTGTGAATAAACAGAAGTTTTCACTAGTCCTTTATCTTGAAGTGATTCCAAGTGTCAAACATTAAAGTACAGAAAAAAAAGACCTGTATGAAGTCTGTGAATCTGCTGTCAGCTCCGATCATTTATCACAGTTGTGTGAAAGGAACAAGGCACTGCAAATGGAGGAGGCATCTGTCAGCACATTGATGGATCGTCTTTCTGTCTTTAAGAGGATGTCTGTCAGTCGGATATTTGACAGAGTTTCAAATTGAATCAGAGATATGAGGCAAATGTGACGTTGACTTACATGTCACACAACAAAGATAATGCCTGCTCTTTCTTTCATCTTTCAAACATCAGCACAGGTTTATATAATCATGTAGAGACATTGCATTAAGAAATGTTGTTATAGTTGTCATAGTCACACATCCACTAGACACGATTTATCTGTGATTATTTTGTTTTGTGATTAGTTTGTTCTGTGTTTGTTTTTTGGTCAGCTTATCAGTCTTGATTGAACATGCGGACAATCACAGGTTAGAAATGGAAATGTTTGGGGTCAGTATGACAGCCAGTCATACCAGTTCATGTCATGTTTGGTACCTCTCCCATTAAGAGCCATTTCCAATGGTATAGAGCATACTGGGGAGGGACAACTCATACAGGAGCCGCCAAGAGCCAACTAAGATGACTGCAGAATTATAACATCCTGGATCAAAGGTTTTTATAGCAAGTCTGAAAAGTTTTCACACACTGCACTTTACACCATTTTCAATATGTTGTTTAATACTTGCCTGCTTGTTGCTCTGCATATGTCACATCCTTCATTTCTCATTGGTTCTCTTGTTCTTTTCCTTTCGGCTGTTCCCATCAACGGTCACCATAACAAATCATCTGCCTCCATCTAACCCTAATCCCTACATCCTTTCAACTAACTTCATGTCTTATTTCACTACATCCATAAATCTCCTCTTTGGTCTTCCTCTAGACCTCCTGTTCCAACCTCATTCTCCTCCTACAGATATATTCACCATCCCTCCTCAGCCTAAACCATCTCATTTTGACCTCTCTGATTTTCTCTCCAGAACATCTATATAAGGAGTACTCGGATCTTGTACCTAAAATTAAGATTGTTGTACAAGTGAAAGTATGAAAATCACGTAGGCTACACATGGCCTCTACGCTGTCGTTGGCATTTATACTTTTGCGTTACTGTAGGGGGGCTCTGTAATTTCACCATCTAAATGGTAAGGGTTATAAGGGTTAGCCTCAGTGACCAGATCATGAGGAATAGTTTATAAGGTCTTCAGCGTCCACCGTCACTATACACACTTTCTATGAACTTCCCACACATTTGTCAGAGTGATAGCAGCAGTAAGCCACCATTAACAGCACAGCCTCAGGACTGCAGGATCTGAAGCTCTACACTGTGTTACATGACCTGTCTATGGCAAAGGCCTCCACGTTGAAGCAGTTTTGTGTGATGCTGCAGTGTTTGCACTGACACTGTCTGGTGTATTGGTTTAATGGATAATCAATAGGTAGTTATTATCTGTCCTGTGCCCTCGGGATAAGGCTGGTGGATATAATAGGATTTGTAAACATCCTCTCATTTTTCCCGTCTTCTCTGCTCTGTAATTGAAAACATCCAGTTTCTGTTTCGAGGCTGTAGGTCCAGTCTCCTGGGTTATACTGCAGCACAATAGAATATAAGAATTTACAGTGATCACGTGCGCATCCTGAAGATGCCTGCCTCCAGCATCCAGCTTTTACAGATGCCTGCTGCGGGAGCAGAGTGACGTTACAATAAAGATAAAGATCTGCGGTCAGGATTGGCTGTAGCTCCTCAGTAGTAGTAAAGGGTGGGGTGTGTGAAGGGTAAACTGCTACTGGACCACAGCTCAGGGATTGGTAAGAGGGAGCTGCTGCCTCTCCTGTCCTGTGATTGAGCGCCTGCTTTTGTTCTCTTGTCGACAGTCCATTCATCAGCTCAGCCTGCCTAACCTTGCATTAAATGAACAGCACAACCCCTGCGTCTGCTCCGTTCCTGCACAAGGCAAATCCTCTCACTCTTGTTTTTTTTTTTATATCCCTCCTTTCCTTTTCTCCCTCTTATATATCTCACATCCTCTGTGCCTTGTTTACACTGTCTTCTTTTTCAAAGCTTGTATAAGAACATATATATTTGCTGAGACGTTCATTAAAACTTCACTTTACAGGGCTTTATCCTTTATTTCTACCTTGTTTTCGCCCCTGTAGGTTTCCTACAGTCACAATCACTCACTTGAACTGTATCACAAGGAGCCCCTTCACTTCTAAAGTCTAGGAGTGATGTATGCTGATGGTGCAGCAAGAGAATAAGTTTCTGTCTGTAATTAATTTCAACACCGCTGACGAAGCTACTGTAGCGCTCCCAAGAGAAAAGTCTGTGCAATCCGTCTTTAACCTGCTTTACATCAAATTTATATCATGTGACTAGAAAGTCATTCTCCAAGACTCACAGGGCAGACACTCTTCACTTTCAAGTATGTTTTTTAGTGTATTAACAAAGGGGTGGTAATAGATAGATTCACTCTTTAACTCCAATCAAGGCATCCCAATTGTAGAATTTAGTGTTCAGCAAATACAAGCCAGCAAGTTTTGATTGGTTGTACATATACACACTTCTTTCATTTTCTCAATCGTATGTAACTGTTATACACCAGCAAGTTTTTTTTCAATGTTGTACAGAAAAAGTGCATCGTTTTTCAATGTAAAGTTTACATGTTACAAAAATCCAGGATGCAGTGTTTGGGGAAGAAATACAAGTACATCCTCACTGAGTAGCAGGTAGCTGTGGCTAAACAAATTCATGTGTGAGTAATTCTATAAAACACCAGGTTTGGACCAGCATGGAGGGGTTGAGAGGGATTTTTCAGGATGACCTGGATTTTGTTCTTCACCCTCCTCTCAACCAGTATCTAGATTGTTAGATGAAGACCAACCAGTGAACCAGCTTGTGGAGAAGAAGGTACTGGCTACCACAGACCACAGCCGTTTGTTGTACACACCGAATGATCTGAGCCTCCTCAGAATGAGAAGTTTACTCTGTCCTTTCTTGTAGAGAACTTTATTGTTGTTCATCCAGTCTAGTTTGTTTTTAATATACGACCCCATCCTCTCCACCTTCTTTCCCTGGATACAAACAGGGACAGGTGATCTTCTGTTACTCCAGAAGTCCATCACCAGCTCTTTGGTCTTGTTGATGAGCTTCAGATGGTTGTTGGTGCAGCATCTGATGAAGCTCTCGACGAGCCCCCTGTACTCCTCCTCGTTATCCTCTATTGTGCATCCAATGATGGAGGAGTCACCAGAGAACTTCTACGGATGGCAAGAAACAGAGTTATACTAGAAAACCAAAGTGTAAAGAGTGAGGAGAACTGGTGCCAGAAACATTCCCTGGGGGGCGCTGATGCTGCTGAGCACAGTCTCAGAGATGCAGCCGTCCACTCTGACATTGTTATTACAGTTGATCAGTTTTAAATATTCAAATCACTTGATTAGGTTAAGGCAATAAACACTTCTTAGTTAGATTTTCTTAGAACAGTCCTCCTCACAAGTCCCACCCGATCTGTGAACAGCACAAAATACGGTGTACGCCCAAAAGAAACCTTCCACTGAAATACAGTACTATGAAAGTCGTGCTTATTTGTGTCAGTGAACATCATGAGTGAGGAACACTGCCTGGAGGTGTGCTGCACCCAGGTCAGATACAGGTTTACTCTCAGCCTTGGAGCAGCAGAGGCTGGAAAGAAGGAGGCTCACATGGGACATAGGAGGGAATTCACACCATCTTCCTCTTGAGGTGGTCGTGCTTGAAACCTCCACGCCTGGATAAACCCCATCAAAAGCGCATTAGCCCTCTACTCTCCCACCCCCCCCCCTCCCTCCACCTCAATGCCCCTCCTTTTTCCTCTACTTAACCCCCTCCCAATCAACCTCCCCCTTCTGTCATATAATAGTATCTGGTTGGGCCACGCGGCTCGCTGACACACAGTCGGGCAAAAGGGGAGCAGTGATGAATTGCTTCCTGTTGGTGTTATCCATGATGATAATTATTAATACCCCCTCCCTCTCCCCTCCCCTTGGAATGGGGACCAGAGAGCTGCAGTGTTGCAGAGCCCCCTTCATGGGACGTCATGAAGCCCACAGTCATCACTTATCAGAGACAGAGCAGGGGCCCAAGGCTAAACACTGATGAAAATGAAAAGCGCTCATTCCAATTTGTCCTGTTTTTGGTGTGTGGACGTGTCTCTTATCTTTTTGTTTACCATTTATTTTCCTTCTTCCCTGCTGTTGTGGGATATATTTGTTTTCAGGTATAACCTAATTAAGCTGTTAATCCCATAAACACTATTTATATTCCAGTGGTTCCTCAGAAGTGTGGACCCAAAGCAGGATTTAAAAAAAAAAAAGATCTAATCTAATATTCAATATAAAAGTCAGGCAGAAAGTCTGATCTAAGCAATACAAAAAAAATATGGAACAATACAAGATGTGGCAATGCAAAGCAAGAACCAGGGTCAGGCAGAAATGATATACCCTTGGGAAAATTGTTTGACTTGTGAAAAACAGACAATCTGGTGACTGGATTCTGAATAAGAGGGAGTGTGTGTATATCAGCAAATTGTGTGCTGGTGTGGTGATAACAGTTGGGAAGACTAATGATGATTCTTCATCTTAGAAGAGGAAGTCTAAACAGGGAAACCACATTGGTTTGACATCTCCGTGCATTCACATCACAGTTAGGAAAGGGAGCATGGCTGCTTCCAGGCTTTTCTTGACAATAATGTAATTGAAATGGGTTAAATGTAATTTTATGATGCTTTATAAAATAAGTTATGAATAAAAATTGTTTTCACTTTAATAAGTGTCACTTGTGGTGAACAAACCCTAATGTATTAGTGACTAGGAAATTTAACTTCATGTTATATTTTTCCTGTCGGAACTCAGAAATTCTACCTTCCATAAATGTAAAGCTGAAAAATGAAGTGATGGCAGGGCAAGCTTATTTATATAGCACATTTCTACATAAAGGCAACTCAAAGTGCTTTACAAAGTTTTAGTTTAACTTTAAATGTGTCTAGAGTTGGAGAACATTTCATATCAAGAGGAAGTTTATTCCATCTGTTTATGGCATAGTAGCTAAATGCATTTTCACCATGTTTGGTCCTAACTGGAGGTTCTACCAGCTGACTGCTACTTAAAGATCTCAGAGATCTACTTTGTTTATATTCTACCAGATTATTAAGTGATTAGTAAACAACAACACTTCAAAGTCTGTTCTGTAGGTAACTGGCAGCCAGTGTAAGGATCTCAGAACAGGAGTAATGTGTTCAGCTTTTCTGGTTCTTGTTGGGACTCTGGCAGCAGCATTCTGGATGAGCATGCTGATTGGAACAATGACACCATGACAATTTAAAAGACTTTAAATCTTATAACCTCTTTGCATGGGACTTGCACCTGGGGACCTGCAGAAATTACTACACCTTGACACCTGCGTTTAATTAACTAAAACTTTGAATCATCCTATGAATCCTTGGCTTGTATGTGCACATTTATGGGAAAATATTGAATTTGACTTTGTCTGATCATAGCTACATTACAGTTGTACTTAAGCGAGACCCATGTACTGAAGTTGCCATGGTAATCATAGACAGAACAAGAACAGCAATCATATTATATCCACCACAGACAGTATAATAACTCTAATTGAATATCATTATACTACTGGTATCTCCTGTAATTACGCTGGGGATGAGGCAGAAAAGCTGGCACTAGGCTTTTTTTTTTTTTTTCTTTTGAAATAAGATCCCCAACCACAAATCACTGAATTACTGAGATGTGCATTCACACAGGATTAAAATTATCCTATGACCTCTGCGTTAGCTGAAATAGGGCAGGTAATTTCTGGTGGAATATGGTGCGTTGCCATTGTATTAATATCATCTGCAATTATTATATGTTACCACAGGTCCCAGTTAATACCATAGACACTATATTGCCAAAAGTATTTGCTCACCTTCCTAGACTCATATATGAACTTAAGTGACGTCTGATTCTTAATCCATAGAGTTCAAATTTCACGACTGGACTTGTTGCACAGGTGGCATCTTATCACAGTACCAAGCTGGAATTCATTGAGCTCCTGAGATCGACTCATTCTTTCACAAATGTTTGTAAAAACAGTCTTTATGTCCAGGTGCTTGATTATATACACATTTTATACACCTGTAGCCATGGAAATGATTGGAACATCTGATAAGTTGGGTGGGTGAGCAAATACTTTTGGCAATATAGTGTATCTAGATGGACGGACTATCCGGTCATGTGACCCAAAGATTTGTACAGAGAACCTTTGAAGCCCATGCCATGTTGCAAAAAGGTGAGATAAAGTTGTCAAAGCCAACAGGAGAGCCAATGTCTAGCTCTCAGTGAAGCACGTCAAATGATGTCTGGGCATCTGATTCGCCAGCTTTATTGATTAATATAAATGTATCTGATGTGGTCACAGAATCACAGAAGTTCCTTTGTGCTGCTTTAATTCATTAATGGGCTAAAATTAAGTGGCTAAAAATCATTTCAGCTTCTGAAATACATCTGTTAGCATCTGTCTCAAGAGTATTTCTTAATAAATCAATGTATGTTTGACAGATTAATCAAGAACAGTTATTTCATTTTTTTTATTAGTGTAACGTATTCTTTCGTAGTGAAGATAACTTCAGATAAACACAAGCACTATTTATTGTTAAAACTCTCATGAAGTCCTTAAATAGTGCTCAAAGAAGTTAAATCTTTCCTCTTCCATCAATCAGAATGTATTAAAAGTTCCGTATTTGACATATTGGGTTCAGTACACAAACACATCTTCTGTGTTTAACTGCTGAAGCCATTTTAATAGGGCACCGAAGTGCCAAAGCTACTTTAACTGCTCTCACATTTGCAGTTTTCACTCTGTAACCCATATTTTAATTGCCTGCCTCAGTTGCAGTGGACAAGTTGCACAACAGAGAGGTGACAATCAGTCTTGCTTACGAGGCATTGTCATCAGCGAGACGCGTTGAGGATGATCTCTGTCTCTGACTGAGAGAGGTGAATCTGCTCTGTCTGATGAGTAATTACAGCTAATTTCCTAATTACTTCAGGACTGAGCTTCTCTGTAGTGTTCATTAAAAGCCATAATTGCATTGGGTTGACATGCTCTTTTATCCACTTTGGGTTCTTTTCTGCCGGTTAAGCTGTGAGGTAGTGGTGCTGCCCCCGCCTGTCTCAGTTGATAAAGGTTGATTGAAGCCTTGGTGTGGAGCGTATTAAACACAGCCTCCTGATGGCAGCATGATTATGAAGGTTGCTTGTGTGTGGGTTTTTGTGTGCATGCACATTATGTGCCTTTGAAAAAGCTGTCTTAAATTGTGATATTGAGAACACACAGCTGATACACTAGTTTACTTTTTGGAATGACACAAGCCAATGAAGCATTATGTCACAACTTTTTTCCCTGTTTTGCTCCTCCCATCCCTTTTCAGATTCCTTAGTCTCCATCCTTTTAATTCTCCAAGCTTTACATCTTTCATTGCACCTTTCTTTTCTGCTATCTCCCATTCCGCACTCCCATGCATTGATTCGGCTCTTCTTTGTCTTAGAGGACCGGCCTCCGAGTTGTCAGCTGCGTCAGGATTAAAAGCTATTAGTTCTGCATCATTGCAACTACAAGTGTGCTCCTGAGATTGATAGAGTGGCTCTGCTCCTCCAGTGGGGGCAGAAATTGGAGGAAAACAAGCCCGGGGGAGGGTTGGGTTTTTTTTTTACCTCACAAATCTGACAACAGTCACCTAAAGGCATTCTGGCCTTGAACTTTTTCTGAGTTTGTTTTAATGTTGTCACTTGGTTTTCACTCATGTTTATTGCTCTGCAAATCATCAAGAGTAGAGTATGAAAAAATTTGTCTGTTACTGACTTCAATGTCCAAAGTAAATGAAAATAATTCTGTATTTTTTAATACCTAAACTCTTGTGATAAAGTTTCAGATTAGCTCTTTTCCCTTGATAAGCATTACCCAGATTAACAATTCATATTCAGCTGCTGCAGTGTGAAAGGTTTTTTTTTCTCTCTCTTAACCCAGTCTTTCTCTCAGCTGAGGTTTTTTTTCATCACTTCAACACTTTCACCAGAATAGCCATTTCTGCTAATTTCATATACTGTGGCAAAACAGATTTCTTTTCTATTTGTCAGCACTAAATTCCTGCGCCCGTTGGCTGCTGCCTCATAATTTATTTCTTTTGACTGGTGACAAGTCTCCGATGAGGTGCAAGGGAGCACATTAGACATGGCGTTGACTCAGCCTAAATGAAAAATCAAGTTATATTTGAGGGAAAGTAAGAAAATAGAGTAAGTAACATTGATGCATACAGTATTTGTAAATGAGTGGCCAGTTTGGTTTCTTTGAGCACAACAGTAAGATAAGTGTAGCAAATAAGGTTTTTTCTTTAACATCTCCTGCAAGTTAACAACGAAAAGAAGTATCACTATAAAGATAGCTGAAAATACACATTTATTCACTACTTTGTATTTTACTCCCTGATTTCTAAACACAGCAGCTCATTAAGCTGATTTTGCTTTTTGACACCTTGAGACGAGGTCTGCCACATGGCTCTGCACATCAGAGTTGCTGTGTAGTCAAAACAAATTCAGGGGTTTATTGTACTGTCACATTCTAACATGGCCCTCATATTTCATTGCAGGCAATTGTCGGCTACTTTGACATTTTCTTTGACAAAGGCTGCAGCAACAAGGTAAGCAGCAACTGCAAACCAAGGCATTTAACACAGAGTCAATTATGTTCACACTTTAGCATGTTCCTCCTCCTGGAGGTATTCGCAGGAAATCGACGGGCCTCCTAGCTGACTGCTGATGCAGGCTATTACCCTGCAGAGGTTGACCGGTTGGAACAGCTGATGCCAAGCCCCAAGAGCAACACAGATATGCCTTTTAATTGCATTTCTAGTTGTACCTGAGACTCCAGCTGCAGTCACACTAAATGATGCGTAGAGAAATGAGGCATCATGGCAAGCTTGGATGGTCTTTGCAGCTCAGAAAAGGGTTTTATTTCGGACAATTCAAACACATTCAGCCATGCTCAAGAGAATCCTGAAAATCCCAACCTATGTGCTGTTCGTACATCCATTTTATAGTGATAGTGCTGATGTCATAGTCTCAGATAGTGATGTACATACTTCTGTTACCTGGTCCATATTATCTTGAACACATTATCTTCCTCCAAATACTCCCTGACATCATGTAAAATGGTGTAATTTTACTGAAATATCAATAAACCATCAAGTAAATTCCACAAGCTGTATCTATAAAGTAACAAAATTAAATAAATAAACCACTTAATATAAAATAAACTCTACTTCTACTCTACTAACTACTGCCATCCACAGATACCCCAAAAATATTCCAAATTGTGAACTGTGACGATAGTGATGGATTTTTGATGAAAAAAATCTGAGGTCTGATTTTGGATTTGGACTGTAAAATTAACGAATTAATCAACCACATGATGATAATGGGTAATAATTCTCATGATAGTCGATTAATATTCCACACATCAGTGCTACTTAGTCTTCTCCAGTCCATCAGGAGTGAGGCAACCAAATCCACTGCAGTCCACACAGTCCTGTCCGTCAAAGATGGGGCAACACATTCCCTGGCAGTTGGACAGAAAGAGCATGATGCAAAAGATATATAATTAATATTAGTCATATATATCTATTAATAATTTGACAGCTGGTTTCTCCCCTTAAAATGTCTCTGTTAGGACTGCAGATTCAACGGTGTAACATAGAATCATCTTTTCACTTTGTACTTTGTAAAATAAGTTATCAATTATTTTAACTCGGCAACCTATTTGACCATAAGATTCATTATTTAGTTTTATTACATGAAATCTATTTTTATATTTCAAATTTTTCCAGATTTATTTCTCCATTTGTGTTAAAGTTTTTTTTTTTTTTCTTTTCTCTGATGTATGACTGTACCAGGTTATGTTCTCCACTGGTCCTCAAGTCACCAAGACACACTGGAAGCAGACTGTCTTCCTCCTGGAGAGGCCAGTGCCTGTTCAGGCAGGTGAGTGTCCACACAGATGAGCACCACATGACTGGAAAACTGTAAATTGTTGATCTATCTCATGATTTTATTTTACTCCTTCGGACCTGGTGAGTGCATTATAGTGAGTTGCGGCAGGTAATCTATCTGTGCTGGCGATGTCAACAGGCTAGCTGACACCCATTATCTGTCACCCGCAGAGACAGCGAGAGATCAGAGCTGATCACATAACATCAGAGACAGCATGTAAAACTTTATCTGATAGCCAGTTTCAAGCTTCTTAGTCATGACATGTTACAATTTTGGTGCTCTTTAAGTCACAGTAATAATGTTTATAGAATCAAAGTATCAACAGATTAAGAAATTAAATGGTGTAACCTGCTGTGGAATGTCGTTTACCTCAGCCTTAGTGTTTTAAAGTGAAAATATATATATAGTTTTGAAGTATTGAATCAAATCATCTCGGCATTACTTTTAGTTGGAGTCTTCACAGCTCGCTCATCGTCGCCATCATCATGTATGTAAACGCAGCAACCATCTCACCTCCTTCCATGTTGATAACATTGTTGTGGAAGTTTGTTTTGTCTTTTTTTATCACTGTATTGGCATTTGGAAAACAGCAAAAGTGGTGCACTTGGTGCCGCCAAGTGCACAAGTAGTGAGTAGCTTGTTAGCTTGGTCATGAGATCCTACCGGGCTCTTAACACTGTAATGGAGATACAACTCATGAAAAGACTGAGAATGAGGTTGACCCTTTTACACTTTAAGCCTTCTAGGTTTTAGCTCAGACTCCAACTGATGGAAACAAACTTCATATTAGAGCTACCTCAGAAAGACAACACCACCAGTTTGCTTTAGTTGTTTTGAATCGAGTGTTGGTTTGAACTGAGTGTCTGTTTAAAAAAGTGAGTAAAAACACAGACAGTAAATAAATGTACATAAAAACATGACATGGAACTTCCAAACATACGGTTAAAGTCACCATCATTGGTCAGTTCTTTGCACTTGTTCATCCCCTGCTAACTGGTCATCAATAAGTTTAATCGTGAGATTGAAAGAATGAATGCTTTATTTCAAACAAGTACAATGTGCCAACAATAGACGTCATGTTAAGTACAACAGATTACAACAGGAAGGGAGCACTGATACCAAAAGAACCTTTTAGTTGATATTTTCATATTACAGCCTTTACTGACAACTGTCTAATTTGTCCCATAGCTTAATAAATCATCAATAAATTTTATATTAACAGTTTATTCTGCCTATATACTTCTGAAATCTTTTCATATTAGAAGGGTGACACTGTATTGACAAACCTTAATGTTGCTGTGGTTTTTCTTTTTCATGTTCAGCTTTCTTTTGTTCATAATGTGGCAATGCAAGGAATTAAAGGAGAATTGTTAAGGATGAAAGGGAAACTACAAAAAGGGTCCAGACAACGCCACCTGGGGAGTCTCACCCCAGGAATATAAAAAAACACCAATGGAAAGGGTCTAACAGGCACACAGGTCCAGATTTAGAGGCAGAGATGTGGGTCCAAAGGATAACAATTCATCTTATTTTTGACAACAAACCAAACTGAATTCAGGAAGACGCCAGGCTCCTGATGACAGAAAAAAACACAAATGAATACAAGGGAACTAAACAATACAATAATATTTAAAAGGAGACCACAGGTACAAGAATTAAAAACATGTGCACACTCAAACCATAAAACAGAAGAAACTGAGGCTGTGTGCCTCACCTGAACTACGCACCTGATGAACAACAGAGCAAACTCACAGCAAGCTCACCACAAGGTTGTCCCAATCAACAAGTGTTCCAGGTGTCGACTTACATGCATTAATGTGGAGGGACCTCACCATCCATGCCTAGGCCCTCTGCAAGACAGCACTCAGTAAACAAAATTACTCAATTAAAGGCTAAAAAATCATACAGAGTATCAAAAACATAACAAAAGAAACCCCCCAAAAGTAAACCCTCTAACTAAAAGGGCAAAACAGCAGGACCCAAAAGCAGGAACCTGGAAAAGAAATGAGTCAAATTAGTTGGCTTGTAGATTAGAACTTGTTTAAGAATGGTCACCCTACTCACCACCAGGAGGTAAAAAGATAAAAAAAACAACAAACAAACAAACAAACAAACAAACAAACGAAAAGAAACAGCCAGCCACAGCAGAAACAAACCAGACAAAAGCAAGGGGAAAACAAAGGCTGCCAGAGCTCTTTATATACTTGCCCTGATTGGGCTGCAGTAAGAGGGAGGAGCTAACCTTCCCTCACTGCAATTACAAAGAAAAGCAGTGCATAATTTGTATAAAGACACCAGAATGAGCATTTGAATGGACCCCAAATGTTAAAGTCAGTAAACTGTAAAGGTTTCAACAAAGCCTATCAGACGTTTGTGTTGGCTGTAGTGTTGTAAGTCTTAGAGAAAGTGCAAAAATGCTATGTGATAGTTATTTTCTTGTGTTAACTATATACTTGGTCATGATAGATGATGTGTGCATTATCCTGTGTATATTTCTGCTGTAAGTTCAGGCCCTCTGTGCATGTTGTATTACAAAGAAAATCATAAATGCATCTGCTGATGTGGGGATGTTGAGTTGCTGACCAGATCTCAGACAGTATCTACTGTAATAAATGACCCCAGTAGGGACAGAGGTAGTTGACGATCCAGTGCCCTTAGACATGTTCATCCTGCACCTGCTGCGCTCGAGATGATAAGAATGTCAAAAACTGTGACGCTGCACAAATGCTATAATGCTATCAGAAGCTTCACTCTCTGCTGGGTCAGATAAAAGTGTCAGAGAGAGCAGGGGCCAGCGCTATGCTAATACATCAAAAAGAAGGGCTACTGCAAAGTAAAACAGATTTCTTCTGATAAACGAATGTAAAATGTTTGTGCATATCTACTGTTTGTCCTTGTATCACTTAGAGTATGTACACTCAGCAGCCACTTTATAAGGTCCACCTTGCTAGTAAAAGGTTGGACCCCCTTTTGCTTTCAGAACTGCCTTAATTCTTCATGGCATACTTTCAACAACGTGTCACATTCCTCAGAGATTTTGGTCCATATTGACATGACAGCATCACACAGTTTCTGCAGATTTGTCAGCTGCATATCTATGATGCCAGCCTGAACCATTGATACGAGGCAGGATGGATCCATGCTTTCATGTTGTTTATGCCAAATTCTGACCCTACCATCTAAATGTCACAGCTGAAATGGAGTCTTCTCAGACCAGGCAATGTTTTTCCAATCTTTCATTGTCCAATTTTGGTGAACCTCTGTGAATCGTAGTCCGTTTCCTGTTCTTCACTGACAGGAGTGGCACCTGGTGTGGTCTTCTGCTGCTGTAGCTCATTTTCTTCAAGTTTCCATGTGTTGTGTTCAGAGATGGTATTCTGCATTCCTTGGTTGTAACGAGTGGTTATTTGAGTTACTGTAGCCTTCCTGTCATCTCCAACCAGTCTGCCCATTCTCCTCTGAACTCTCACATCAACAAGTCATTTTAGTCCACACAACTACCAACTGCCAGAGTGACCAACTGGTCACTCTGACCAACCCGTCTGGCACCAACAACCATGCCACGTTAAAAGTCACTTAAATCCCCTTTCTTCCCCGTTCTGATGCGGAGTTTGAACTTCAGCAGGTTGTCTTGACCACCTCTACATGCCTAAATGCACTGAGTTGTATCCATGTGATTGGCTGATTAGCTATTTGTGTTAACGTGTAATTGAACAGGTGGACCTGATAAAGTCTATGTATGTGTGCAATAGTAAAACCACACCTTTTGCCTCTTAAAAATGTATTGGGCTTTAAAATGTTATTGAAATAACCAAAATTGTATTTTTACTGTCTACCATTAGGCCATTCAGTCATGTTCAGTTGTAAAACAACTCTGACACAAGCTTAAAACCTCTGAAACAACTGATCATATCATTTCATTTCGTCTTTCTGCTGGGAAACGTTCAGTCTTGGCATCCATATAGATGCTACTTTGACATGCGCCACATAACAATTTCTTGTTATGTGCTGCAACTGTGCCTACGTATAAAACCTATGTCATTGATGACAGTTATGCCTGTTTATTTTCAGTGTTTGTGACACTAATTACGCCACCAAAACCAAAGTGGCAGTGTGTGTTCTTTTCTGCAGTGCTATAGCCTGTAGTGTTGAGGTTCCTGTTGTTTATTTCCTTCATCTAGCTTGGACTTAGTAATGGAGCGAATAAAGCAACTGGTGCAACTTGGAGCTGATAACTGTTGAACAATAATGATTATTACAGACAAAGCAGCAATCTGTCTTTCTACCCACCTTAAAGATGACAACATAGTATCAATAATGGTAAATATATAGTCATTTGTTTCCAGTCTGTGTCGACCTGATACGTAGTAACATTTATGAAGAGTTGAACAGCAAAGGTTATAGCATAGGGTACCTTGTTCTAGCAGACATGCATCCTCATTTCAATGCAGAAGCATAAATCACGTTTACAGTGGACAGACATTATTGGTCCAAGGTACAACCCCTATTCCAATGAAGTTGGAACATCGTGTAAAACATCAATAAAAACAGAATACCATGATTTGCAAATTCTTTGGAACTTATTTTCAGTTAAATACACTACAAAGACAAGATATTTAATGTTCAAATTGATGTGATGTGAGTCCAGACCAGCTTTTCACAGTATTTCATCACCACCAGGGTGAGACTGACTGGCCAGTAGTTGTTGAGGCTGGAGATGTGAGGTTTCTTGGGCAGGGTAATGTTGGTGGAGGACATCTGGCAGGGTGGGACAGTGGACTGAACCAGAGACTGGTTGAAAATCCTCATAAAGACACCAGCCAACTAATCCGTGCAGTCCTTCAGTACCCGTCCAGCGAATCCATCAGGTCCAGCGGCCTTCTTCTGGTCCACGGTCCGCAGTGTGCACCTCACCTCATGCTCCACAAGGGTCAAGCTTCTGTTTACCATGGCATGTGATGTGGTTGGCTCGGGTGGTTCCACCTCAAGCAGGCAAAGAAAAGCTCAGCTTCTCTGCCAAATAGGCATCATCGTCAGCAGCTCCCAGGGTGGAGCTGTATTTGGCAAGATGTTGGACTCCCTGCCATACATGCCTGCTGTTGTTACTTTCCAGATGTTTCCCAATCCCCCTCCTATATTCTGACTTGGTTATCAGCTTAAAGTTCAAAAGCCAGCATCTGTGATGGTATGGGGGTGTGTTAGTGTCCATGGCATAAGTAACTTGCACATCTGTGAAGGCACATCCTTTTCAGGGACATCCCTGCTTATCTCAGCAAGACAATGCAAAGTCACATTCTGCACGTGTTACAACCGCGTGGCCTCGTAGTAAAAGAGTACGGGTACTAGACTGGCCTGCCTGCAGTCCAGACCTGTCTCCCATTCAAAATGTGTGGCACATTATGAAGCGCAGTTGTTGCTCAAAAACTGTTGAGCAACTGAAGTTGTATATCAAGCAAGAATGCTAAATAATTTCACCTACAAAGCTTCAGCAATTTACGTCCTCAGTTCCCAAACGCTTGAGTGTTGTCGAAAGGAAATAAGGTGTGACACAGCGGTATAAAGTGCCCCTGTCCTTTTTTGGAATGTATAGCAGGCATCAAATTCAAAATGAATGAATATTTGCAAAAAAAAAAAAGTTTAGCAGTTTGAACATTAAATATATTGTCTTTGTGTATTCAATTGAATATAGGTTGAAAAGGATTTGTAAATCATTGTATTCTGTTCACCTTGTTCACATATCCACCTTTTAACCAATATATCACTTTTCAATGTTCTCCTTCCAGACACCACCTTCAGAAGTCCAGTATATATGGGAACATATTTTAACTAACGCACTGAACGTTTCTTGGAAAAAATTCCATCCAAAGCCAAGAAATATTAAATTATACCCAAATAGTCTTGACATCTATGGGGCACATTTGTGCTCCCAGAGAGATGCATCACAGGGACATGTCTTAAACATGCAAAAGGTTCATACACATTATCCTCAGATCCCCTAGAAGAAGGTGAAGGTGATCAAAAAGAAGCCCAGTTCACAGCTTTATCTATTACAGTCCATCTTTAAATCTACAAAGATCCATTATGTTAACCAAGAGTGTGAGCAGAAAAGTATAGAGGAAGAAGTAGTGAAGGTTGGTGTTAGAGGCAGATAATTGATGTGCTCAGAGTGCCTGGCTCTAAAACGGTCCTTGGTATCCTCCAGCAGCTGTAAACCAGAAATTGAGTTTTTAACAGCATCCACCAGCAGCCTGCTAGGCTCTTATGGTGTACTTTAAAACACACTGCTCCTTTGCTCCACTAAAATACAAAATAGGTCCTGCATACTTCTGTAAACTCTCCTCTTACTGTATGAGGAAAACTTTATGAAGTCACCTTGAAGATGACAGAGCTCTGTTACACGCAACAGCCTCGTCTTGAGTGTTGGGAGAAGCACCTCAGGTTTGATCAGCTGTGAGGGCTGAGCTCAAACAGCCAGTGCTTTGCTGTGGTGATTTATCGTGGTGGAGACCAAATCTTATTTGATGTGTTAGTACGAGTGCAGCAGTAATTAACTCTGAGGCTGCGCTTCTGTGGGAGGTGCTGGCATAAGAGAGAGAACGCAGGCAGCAGCCTGGAACAAAACATCCCTGCAAATCCTCCTGGCTGGCAGCGTAATAAATTAAACAGCAAATCATTTGTCATGCTCTGGTGTGTTTGCGTAGTTCTGGTATTGAAGAGGAGGGCCCCTTTTTCAGTTTTATCTGCTTGATATTCAGTAGAATAAAAGGAGGTCACTTTTTTTGTGAAATCAAGCCCCATTATGCCCAAGGTGAGGCGTTGCCCTGGTTACCTGCACAGAAGGCCGCTCAAAGTACTGCATCATGGGCGTGAGTTCCCATTCTGGCTTTCATTGGTCAGTCGAGAGATCTTTGTTCCTGCCTTCTTACATCTCTCAACATTTCTGTCCTGAGTGGAGCAGAAGCTCATTTGAAATACCCTCTCTCCACCCTCGCTTGTCCAGGTATAGTTTAAACACCTCTTTCTCTCCTCACACCTCCCCCTTTCCCCCTCTTGTTTAAACCCTGAAGGTCCTTGAACTGTCAAACAACTGCTGCCAAGCCAAGCTTCAAGTTTCTCGAGGTTGTTATTCAGTATATGGGCCAGTTGTGTCTGCAGACAGGTCTTCAGGATCTGTAATCATCTTCTTCTCACTCTGGCAGAAATGAAATAAAGGAGGGTAGACTACATGAAAAGGGAAGATATTAAAGTGCTCTAATGGAAAATGTGGTTGATTTGGTTTGCTATTTTAGAAGAGGTTAGATATTTCAATGACAGAAAGGATCCTAAAGAATTAGTGCCTGAGTTTAACTTGTCAACTTGTTCTGAGCTCTTATATTGCTCCTATATTGTTTTCTCATCTGCACCTGGACAACTTTTCCTTCAGACACATTGCAGGAATCCAGAGTAGGAGGAAGAAACCTAAAAGGGCCAACATCCTTTCAGTCGTATCTTCATTACAGTTTAGAACCCCAATAAGATGTACTGACCTTTGGTGGTGACCTGATTTGATAGTTTAGTTTGCAATATGATTGTTTTGAAAGGGTTTTGATGTGATGTCAAGAAGACCAAATAGGAGTGAAAATAAACCAGTCTTCGATATTTTCCTGCCACAGCACACCTGATTCAAATGAATGGCTCACCATCAGCTTGTCATCAAATTCTGTATAAGTCTGTTAACGACCCAATCATTTGAATCGGATGCATAGAAGCAGGGAAACATCTAAAACATGCAGGACAGCAGCGCTTAAGGACTGGAGTTGGACACCCCTGAGCTACAGCACTGAAATCAACATGGGAGGGGCTAAAGTTCTGTTTGCTGTTCTTATAGAAAGCAATGGTGGAGATGAATAAGAACAGAAGAAAGGAGCATTGAGAGAGATGAACATCATCCCCTTTTCTACACCATATCCATTTAGCACCAAGTCGACACCATGCGCCACCCGCCAGTTTTCAGAGCCACACTGAAATACTAACACCAAGGAAGGGACTCTAGAAGTGCTGAAAAATCTTGTGGCAGGACAGTTTCTGGTAATGGAAACGTCTGCCATTGATCAAAGCTCCATAAAACTACTCCAAACCTCAGAACCTCACCTATACACATCTGCTTCTTGCTGTTGAGTATTCTGAGTCATTTAGGTCATTGAAATCCTACGAAGTTTGAGTAGAATGTAATTGGACAGCATTTCTTGGTCCCTGAAGAAGTTTCACTTATCATCAGAAAGGCTTGAAACATAGGCAGTTTCAAAGTCTTTCTTAACTTATTTAATATGTTCAAAACAGCTAAAATAATATATTCTAGGCAAAAGTTCCCAATGAGTGACAGGAGTGATTGATGGGTGAGATTGCATGTGGCTTCATTGACTCACAGAAATGAGCGTCCCAACAGCAGTTTATAGCCCTGAACATCCATGAGAAATTTAATGTCATGAAGACGCTTTTACCAAACCTTTTTAGGATTTTGCCTCCTCCTTTCACACTGAGCACTACATAGACTCAGTCTTACTACTGTATATAGAGGTGCAGATACTGTAGGTACAGTATGTGAGCAAAGTGGTTAGAATGTAAATGACAACAGTCTAAGTGACTCACTAACATGAGCCATGTATTTCCATTGTAATTTCATGGAGAAAAGCCACAAACTGGGCTGAAACAGGCTGTTTCCATGGCTCTGCTCGTGCTTAATGACACTGGCATGGTGATGTACGACATCTCAGCAAAAGCCTGGCTCCATTCCACGATTCATTTCCACACATGGTTAACTCTTTCTCCCAGCTTCTCAGTGGCCAGTTTACTGAAGGCATAAGACCCCTCTTCCATGGGGAGTTTGGTTTGAGTGATTACAGCAGAGTCGTTGTAGTCGCACCGAGACTTAACACACACTCTGTCAATGGTTGTTTGTGCGCTTCAACACTTCAGCCGGAACCATGGGTATTAGCTGAACAGCTAATTGAAAAGTCATTTTAAGGGTAAAAGTCTTTGGACCCAAACTTTTTGGTTACTAAAGGTCAGACAATTATTTCTTTGGTCTTTATCATCTTTTTGCCGACTTCAGTTTGACTGCAGCCCAAAATGCTTTTACCAAAATACTCCTTATTCATCCGTGGAAGATGTATAAACCATACATACATACAAGAAACATTCACAGATGAATATACAGACCACCCGTACACAATTTTAAATTGAGGAGGGAAAAAGGCAAATTTTAAAGCAGCTCCATTACTTTTTTTCCTTATTTGAAATAATGTTTGCTTAAGTGTCATCTAGCTCTCACTGTTATCGGTAAAAACTAGCCAAAGTAACTGTTGCAACAAATGTTCATGGCTTCATGGTACTACAGCAAGTCAAACATCAACAATGTTAGCATAATGCTTACTGTAGCTGTTGGAAAATATTGTTTGTTTGTTTTTTGCAAAGTTTTGTCATACAATTCCAGTCTTAAAATTGCAAATTTAGTATAATTTCAGCATTTGTTATGAAAAAAAGTTAGTTTTATAAAAATTACTAGTTTTGACAGAAATGTGCAACTTCTTGTTGAGAAATCTTTTGTAAATCCTGAAATCCTGATTTTTTTTTACATAAACCAGCTGCTCTTCACCTCATTTATTCCACTTTTTATTGTCAGAACTGAATCAAACAGGCAGCTGTAGAGTTTCCTCAGAAATGTTCTAGTTAGAAGTATATGATTGTCTGTGGACACTCTCACAGGGCAGATAAAATGCAATGGTGGGCTGAGTTTGTCCCGCAGGCCTTGACTTTGACACGTGCCATCGACAGACTGATTCCTCACAGGTAAAGCAGAGGTTACAGTCTCTGATGCTTTCTTTGAGCTGATGCCTCTCATTTGTAATGCAGCCATTCCTCTTTGCTTTTGACCTCTGCAGGATCCTTTGGTCTGAACGTGTGAATTGTTAACTTCTTTTATTTCTTTCCATTCAGCAGTTAATTTTTATTTTTTGCCTGTGACTGCAGATCTAAAACCACCAAATAAAATAGATTTCCATTTCTCTGCTTCGCTGAGTGTGTCAGCTTCACATTCAGTAAAATACTGCTTCTTTTTTGTTTCCATTCCCATGTTTGCTTGTGTGCAAACAGTTTTCACTTACAGATGATTAAGTAGCAGTGTCCACATTCATCCAAGGCTAAAAAATGAGAGTGGAAATCAGACTTTTTATTATATTTTCAATTTCACATTGATTGTGCTTCTTGGGTTTTTGCCTTTGTGTTTATCCACAGTTTTAGTCATTAAACTACACAGTTTTGCGCTTCTGGTCCTAGAAAAGAAGTAGGAGTTTGCATTTTCTTTTTGTTCATGACTGAATGTACATTAAGAAGCAGTGGATGTGGAAAAATTTAAATAAACTTCTATATTTATTCATTTATTCAAACTAGCCTGTGACTAAGTAAAACTGAGAATCAAGATGAGATTTTAGTGAATTATAATATCCATTGCATTACATACGTTACTGCATGGCAAGAAAGCAGATCAGTGACAAATGACCAGCAGGATTAGTGTGATTAGCCATTCTAACAGATCTGGAAAGATAATATACAAATTATAGGTGTCACAGGGAAGTCTGAGAGGGAGATGTTGTTCCAGCCATAATATTCTGCTTAGAAGCAAGAGCGGTGAGTACATAATTAAATCATCGGCACACAACAAAGTCATGAAAGAATCGCAGTGGTATATTTTTTTGTACAGAAATGTATAATGTATGTATTTTTATGACCATTTTTGGGCCTATGTTTTGCATTTTGAAATGCTACTTTTTCATCTGTGCTGCTGCTGTAACAAGGAAATTTCCAACAAGTGGGATTAATAAAAGCCTTTTCTCATCTATTCTTAAACCCAAATGTAATTGATTCAACAGTGGTTTGATGCCCGACCCTGACACAGATGGCCTGTATTGCATTAGTTAAGCTGAACAGAGTACAACGGAGAACGCTGACTTCATAAAGAAGATGTTTTTCTGAGTCAAATGCCATCTAGCCTTTATTGACTTTATGAAGATGGTCACAGAAAACCTACACCAGATGTGTGTGAGTGACCTTTTCTGACACAGTTGGGGTCTCTTGGTTCCATATGGGCGACTGCTGACTTTTATAGTTGTTGATGAAGTCACAGCAGAACAGTGTCTTTTCGTTTAGTTTTCAACCAGGGGCTTAATCCTTTATTCAGGTTTGCAACATGTCTGTGTGTTGAATACTGATGGTCTTTATCTCCAACTTTATGTTGAGTACCTGCTTTTTTTCCAAACTTTTATGAATTGCCCTGAAAGAATAGCATGGCTTGGGTCCACCTGCATTTTCAGAATGCATAATTCCTTTCAGCAGATGACAACCATATCTATAAATTTTAATACCTTTTAACAGTCTGTCTCCCACAGTTTCACACAGTTTTGATTTGCTGATTCAATATGAAGTTTGAACAAAGTTTTCTTCCCTGCTTTTTTTTTTTTTTTTTTTCTTGCAAGTGAAATAATATTTTATATTCAGCACTGCTTTTACTTTCATAAAAGAGTAACACACTGTGGCAGCATGCCCTCACTGCAGTGAAGTCACAGACCCAGAGCGCGGCGCCAGCAGCAGGCTCACTGACAGTGATGTTGGCATGGTAACGATGTGAGACGTGGCAGCGGCGATGGCGGACGCTCCGCTGGAGACAGAGCTCCAGTCAGCACTTTCTCTTCTCGTCCCCCTCTAACCTCCAGCAATGAGCGGCATGGGGCGCACGGAGGCGGGGCAGGGTGGGGACTGTGAGTGCAAGAGGACGCTTGTTTGCCGTTTGGATAAACATTCATTTACCTCCAGCAGTCAAACGTGAAGTTAATCAGAGTGATTATGCGTCATAATCAGCAGCGTGTTCTCCCAGCCTCCCAATCACTCGTACGTCGTACTGTAGATACACTTCCTTCTTGCTGCCATCTGGAGATATCAGAGCATCTGCATTCATGCACAGTCTCACACAATGTTGCCTATTAACATACATTAAACCACACAGCCTGTACACACGCCATCATTCCTATAAGCATCAGTGGGCTCGTGCTGCAGAGGCCTGAGCTCAGCAACACTGTACCGCTGCAGGGCATTAGGAAGAATTTCATTTCACTATGAACATACTGATCAATGTCTGACTCAGTGAAATTGTTATGTCCTTTAATGTGTTTTGCTCCCTCAAGTCTAATATGCAGATACAGAGGTTATTATAGTTAATGATACAAAGTTTATAGTTTTAAAATGAATCACAGTTTTGATTATACAACCTTTGAGTAAAATGAGCAGAAATAAAATCCACTTGAGTTTTTACAGTTCTTTGCAACAATAAAGTTTTGGAAACAAGTTTAAATAGAGCACAATTATGTGCACAATCTTGCATGTCATGTCTTGGGTTTTTGGGTCTTCATGGTTTAAGTGTGTTCAGGTTTACTGGCATTCTTGCCTTTGAACTCCTCTTATTTTGCTTGACTTTCTGTTTTGTTTTGAAAGTTTTACTCCTTGTGCGTGTGTTATTATGTGACTACTGTCTGTCTCCTCCATCCTGATAGTGTCTGCTCAACTCCTGAGCCTCGTTTTGCTTCCTCCCCTGCTGGTCTGTTGTCATTCATTCCGCTCATTTTCTTTTTATTTAAATTCTTTTGGTATCCAGCAATATGACAAACTGCACTGATTTTAAAGCATTTTCTAAATAAAGTTGTGTTGAGTCTTTTCTGTTTTGTTGTCTGTTTTGGGATTTTTGCTTGTTTAGGAATATCCTGCCTGGCTTCACTTTTTCTTTATTTATCTTTGATTGAATGGACTTTGTTTTTTTTTTCTCTTGCCTCAATACTCCCGCATTTTAGACCTATTTCTCCAAAACTTGATATGTCAAGCTTTTTGCCTGATTTGCAGCCCTGAAAAGTAAATTGAATGCATTTATTTAAAGCTTTTCTTGTACAGTTTACTACAAACCTCATTTACCCATTCAAATCCATATACAACACTTTATTAGTCTGTGTAGTTTTCTGTTAGTTTCTTCGCTGCTCATGTATTGAAAGACAACCAACAAACTTCCTGACTGGCAGATGACTTGTCTTCCTCCTATATATATTGAGAGAGAAGTTTGTGTACCAATGTGTTTCATTATGCTTCATTGCAATAACAATTGTTTTCTAATTTGGAATGTAATTCTTTCACATTCTGTGTCCATTCCCACTGAACACAAGATTTTAATCTTGTCAACAGTCCATGGTTTTGGTCATCTGATTCTCCTCATCCTGTTGTTTTGATGTGATCATATGTCTGTCCAAAAATCGCAGATGTTGGCTTTTGCAGTTTTCACTCATGACAAAACTGGATGGTCTTCCTTCATCTTTGGCACACAGGCGTTCATGTTCTGAGAGTCTCTCATGCAGCGCTGCCTGAGGCTTCGAGGTTGCATCCATTGAACGGCAGTTTCAAGTCTTGACCTTTATTCACTTAGAATTTGAAATATTCCATGAATCTATGTATTTTTATTCACTGTTGGTATTGAAAGATCACAGTTCTTTGCAATGATGCTTTGAGAAAAGCTTTTCTCAACAGATTCATGATACTCTAATGGCGTTTTCACAAAAGTTGTGAGCCACTACCCATCTATTTTTAGAATCTTGTAAAACAGTGTAACCTGTATATGCCATAACGGTTGACGGTCAGTGAGGACGCTGAAAATAATACTTTTCTTTTGTACATGTGTATGTTAAAGGTTCAGATGAAAGGTTTTGTTAATGTCATGATATTTCTCCTTGTTTTTTTTTCAGGAGAGGAACTTCAGGGAAAGATCACTGTGCGCAAGAACAAGAAGGACCCTCGCTCACTACTGGTCACCTTTAACCTCCAGGACAGGAAGCAGACTTATAGCCTGCAGTAATTTCAGCCATCACGCAGTGCATCCATCAAATGTATTAATTGACATTTATTGTATTCAAGTAGGTGGAAACGGAAGAGAATAAAACAATTGTTTTTCATTTTTCAAATGTTGGAAGTGTATTCATTCCTTTTAATAATTAAAATCTGTTATATACTGTATATCTCTTCTTCATGAATGGCTACAAATGTTAGTCAAATGTCTGTGTTAAACCTCATTTAACCAACTGGAATGTCAGTGTTACTTTAATCATCGATCTTATATTCAGATTCCTTTATTCTTTATACACTTTTGTGTTATACAATTAGTTTTAAATTAACATATTTCTCTATCATTCTGCACCCAATTACCCTTACACACGCCTAATATGAAAGAGGCACCTGAGAAGATTTTAGGAAAGAAAATGCTGCTAAGTTTATACCATCTGCGTGTGTGGATTAGTTTAGCCAATGCTTTTTCCCAAATTATCAGTGACTTCATGTTTTGGTTCATTGATGTGTCACCTCAGATACAAGATTTGTTCCTCAGTATTTAAGTGTTCATACTCTTTATCTGCCAGATGCGGCCGCAGGAAAATACTGGTATCATGACACTGCCACCACCATGCTTCATCAAAGGGATGGTGGTGGAAAGGTCAGGAGCATTGCCTGTGTTCAACAGATGTTTTGCTTAGAGTTTAGCTTGTGCCTCATCAGACACATTCAATTCAATTCAATTCAATTCAATTCAATTTATTTATATAGCACCTGTTTACGACAAGTCATCTCTAGGCGCTTGAGAAACCCAGAGCTTGACCCCCGAGCACATGGCAACGCCATCAGTGGCA
>JBAMYA010000018.1:1503802-1532870 GCA_037176975.1 Arrhamphus sclerolepis
GGAAAGGTCAGGAGCATTGCCTGTGTTCAACAGATGTTTTGCTTAGAGTTTAGCTTGTGCCTCATCAGACACATCTGTTGTCATACTCAGTTTGAATATCATTTGATAAACCCCTTGTTTGCATCTTTTGTTCCATTGAAGTGGTGCTAAAAGTCTTTTTGACTATGGAAATATTAATCCTGATTTTAATATCAGATATCAGACCCAGTTTTGTCTCAAAAGCTGGGACATCCAGGCAAATCCATGATGTGAATCTATTAATATTCTACATGTGTGAGGCCCACATTTTATGACAAATTCATACAGAAACCCAAGTTTATTCCAAGGGGTTTACATACTTTTTCTTGCCACTGTATTTAATAATGAAAAACAATTGAGTACAATTATATCTATGCAATATTTCTTGTTTTGTTTTATAAAGTTAGGAATCTAATGTAGTGTTTTAGTCAACCTGAAGTCATTTGTCTCTTCCACATGTTAATCATATCAGAGCAGTACTGGGTATCAGCATATGTGCAAACTCTTGAAGTCAGAGTGAAAAAGTAGTATTGGTGTATCCATGAATTAATGCTTTTAAATATGTCCCAGATGAGTTTCCTCCATAGGGTGGTTGAACTTTCTCTTAGAGATAGGGTGAGAAGTTCAGTCATCCAGGAGAGACTCAGAGCAGAGTTACTGCTCCTGCATATCAAGAGGAACCAGTTGACATGGTTTAAGCATCTGGTCTGGATGTCGAGTGTCCGCTTCACAGGAGGAGGTGTTTTGGGCATGTCCAAACAGGAGAGGACCAGGAGGCCCAGGACTTGACCCAGAACTCTCTGTTTAAGCTGCTGCCCCCACAAGCTGAATCTGGATAAGCAGAAGTGAATGGATGGATGAAAGCTTTCAGATACCCACACTCACCAGCAGAGGTTCACATTGTGCACCTCTCAATCAAAATGTCCATCAAAGTAATACTACGAAATACAAAACTGTCTGATCTTTGTTAGACATGTTATGTTTTTGCCAAGTATCCTATTGTCCAACTTTTAATTGCATAACATTTCACCAACAGCAGCATCATCTTTCTTCCCTAGACACAATGGAGCAAAGCAAAAGTGAATTTTAGTTTTAAAAAGGCTGACCAAAGCCTCTTTACATACTTCATTGAGCAGCTCTGCTTAAAGATTTTTTCTTTCCTTCCTTCCTCTGCCTGAGATGATGAATCCTGGACTCTGTAGTTATGTGTGAGGGGGAGGAGCAGACTGTGGGGCTGACTGCCAGTCTTATTAGTAATTTTGACAGTTGCATCATTTCATATTTCTAATGCTTCAGCGTCCTTTGCACCATTACATTAACACTGTATACATGCTGACATCAGTGTATACTCATAACCAATGAGAAAAAAATATATATTTAAATATGTAAACCATATACCACTGCTTTTGCATAATGTTTTTGACTAGATGCTGGGGTGTAGTGCAACATCTACAAGCACATTTAACTCATTACAGTAACATAACACTATATATCACAGTTACACACACTGTTATGTTACAGTATTTCTTTAAATACAGTGTATAGTTAGAGAATAAATGTAATTGGCCATGATTGTTCATGTGATGCAACAATTAGCCAGTTATATGCTTTAAATTTATATTCAAAAGGTTTACAATGTAGTAATGTAGTAAGTACAATGTAGTGGTATTGCTTGTTCAGATATTAGAGAAGGTCTTGGTCTCATTTCTTTTTGTATTCTACTTTTAACATCCTGTCCATTTTTATTTTGTAATTATATTGTACTCATTGGCTTAATCAAAAGAAATGTGTTTATAAGATGTCAAAATATAAATGTGAATTGGCAGTTTGATTCAAATCAAACTTGTTTTTAAGGCTCAGCGCCTGTTTGAAAGCAATGTGTCAAAGGGAAAAAGAAAAAAAATGTTTAAAATTGTCTATAGGAGCCTTAACAAATCAGGCACAGTTGAGGTAAATAACTAATGCTGCTCTCTGATGCAGATGATGATGATGATGATGATGATGATTATAATGATAATGCCTCTGAATCGCAGCCTTTCACTCGCTGGAAATGAATGTGACTTCTTATCAGTCGCGCGACAGGGCGAGTGATCAATTAATTACAGCAGCTTATTAACGAGCGCCCGGGGACACGCCCCCCCCACCCCCACCCCCTTTTTTTTTTTTCCGGGTGTTTATTAGATGTAAGAATCTAGAACGATAAGTTCAGTCCACAGACAATGGGCTAAGCAGTTGGGACAAAGGTGAACAGATTTAGATATTCCCCACATTTAAGAAGCCCAGAGTGAGTGAGTCAGTCCCGGTCACTCCGCCTGTTCAGCGGTCACTGCAAGAGGAGCAGAAATCAATTACAATTATTCTCTGTTGACAATGCAATTAAAGTCGGGGGCGGCGGCTAATAAACCCGCTTCTGGCTCTTATCTGGAGCGGACGGAGATCTACAAGCTGGGAGCTGCATGAGTGAAAGGCCCCCAGAGGGACTGAAGGCTCACTGTTCCCACAGTGGGGGGCACCCCTCAGCTGTCTCCTGGTCTGTACAGGAGAAGAAATGTTTTGCAAAAATGTAAAAAAAAAAAAAAAAAATGTAGAGAAACGAAAACAAGTTGTAAAAAAAAAGAAAAAAGTAAAGGTTAAGTCTGGTTTTAATTATGTTGAGCTAAAGGATGGACCATGGTTGCTTGGCAACGGCAGCTGTTTTCATTCAGTTTTGTGTGTGTTTGTGCGAGTGCGTGTATATATGTGTGTGTACATATATATATATACACACACACATTCATGACGAATATTGTTAATATTATTAGCCTATTCAGCCTTATTAATTCAGCAATTGCTATTTAACTAATTTTAAACAAATGTATATTTCCATACACTACGGTTAGATTTGCCCATTAATCTTAATTGATACTGAATTTGCTTTAGGGGATTAATAAAAAAAAAAATTGAAAAAAAAGATGAACTGAATTGAATTAGATGAGTTAAGTTAAATTTCGATGCACAATGTTTTGGGCCAGGGACATTATTCTAGTGCAAGCCAAGCGTATTTCCCACATAGATTCTCTCATTTTCAAAATACTTTAAGAGAGAAAGAACAAAAAGAAACAACAAAAGAAACAATACAATTGCTTTGGCCCGCTTGTCTTTAGGATCATATTTAATAGTGACGTGATGCAGGTGCTATTTAGGCTAGAGTTATTTCTAAGAAACTACCTATTTTGTCTTAACAGGCCTACGTCTTACAGTTTTAATGACCATTCGTAAATATTTTTCTAGATTAAAATACAAACTATTATCTAGTGTTTCTTTAATAAGCTAGACTATCGCAAAACCCATGGGTATGTCAAATTGATATGTAGCCTACACAAAATAAGCCACACGATGTTGGGAAGAAAAGAGACTTTTCATACAACAGCCTTTGTGACTTCCCTTACAACCAAGATCAGAGACTGTGCCACATAGCAATGGATTTAATTCTATTTACGTTAAATTTGGCATTTTCTTTTTGTATCCTAAATGTTCTGGAAAATAAATGTGAACGTTGTTAAAACTTCGACAATACAACAAGGCGTGCCTATGGACTTTTAAACAGTATCTACTGTAGGCTACTTTAGAAGCACTCCCTGGACTTGCTTATGCATCATCTGTTTAAAGGAAGACTGGGACAATGGTGGCCTATGCGCAATGCAGTGTTTTAGAGTCATCAGCGTGGCCCACTTCCTCCTCATCCCCATACAGCGCTGCTCCAGTGGTTGGCTCTGCCTCTTCTTGACACATGTGATTTAATTTAGACGGGGAAAAAAAAATCTTCTGCTTGCGTAAGACTTTAACAAATGAGTAGCTGTAAAAGGACCTTGCCTCCCCCCCTTTTTTTTTCTTTCTTTTTTTTTTTTTTTTTACTTGATCCATACTCCTATTGGCGACGTGGTAGGAGAGTGTGGACCCTTGCGTGCGCTGTGCGTAAAACCTGCCAAGCGGAAAAACTATTTATAGTTCGGGCCATTTTTAGCTCTTCCTTTTACAGCACTCTCTGTTATTTAACCCCAAACAACTTTCCGAAATTAAAATGAAGTGTGTGAATGACTGATTAATGTTCAACTTTAAATATCTTTATTATCTGGTAGGCCCATGAAGCCTAAACATTGATTCAATAAACAGGCCTGGGTACAGTCTAGTTTCTACCTGCCAAAGGCCTAACTGATGAGGAGATAAAAGATTTTTTTTAAAGTTTTCTCACTAAACTTTTGCAGTATAAGAATGACTGTAACTGCAGAACTCAAACTCAACAAAATACAAATATTGGTATATTAAAAGTTCAATATCAGCTCAAACTTTGAACCTTTTAAACCAAACAAGCTTTGTCTCAGCATGTAGGATGTGTGCATGCTATGTGAACCTCCTTCACATCCCCGTAGACAAGTGTATTAATCAGCTTTGGAAATGTTCGTCCAGCGCTCACGCATGCAACGTGCGTAATCGGAAGACATACAATTCACGCACGCACAAACTCGCCCCCTGTAAGTCTCGGCTCCGTTACCCCCTCCTTTAAAAATCCCAATACAAGGCCAATGATTTATCAAACTCCTATTATCAAGAAAATGTCACGCGAAGGGCACCTTGCGCTTCTGCACTGACGCAAACTCCAGTCTTTCCCACGGAGCTATAGAAGAGCTTTGCACTTGCTGCTCTGCGCGGCTTAAACCAGTTCGCTTTCAGTCGTCTCCTCGTCGTTTTTTTACAGCTGTTTCCTGGCTGTCACCACAGTTCTGCAAAGATGGTAAGTGCGTAGAAAATCTTTCCTTACATTTCACTTTCAGTTTACGCAAAATTATGATTGTTTTTTCACTATTTTTGTGCAATTTCGGGACTTTTAGAAGGCAGTTTTGGACGTTGAGGTATCTGTCCGTGGTGCTGAAATACTGCTCCGGCTTCTCATGAAAAACTTTACTCACTATTACGTCTCCGTTCAGTCTATAAAGGCGCATGATCGCTCTCTTTTTTTTTAATTTTATTTTGAGACTTTGGTTTTATATAAGACTTTGTTTTTTTTATAGCTGAATCTCATTCCTTCGTTTACATTTATTAATTTAATACAACTTTTCTAAAAAAGAGAGAAGAGAATACAACTATCTATAGCAGTCATCATTTAGTGTCGCATATATACTTTTAGAATATGGGTGGTTTTCTGGTTGCTTTCCCGCCCGTTTCTCAGTAAAATATCAGAGTCATTTTTAATCCCCCAGCCCCGGGTCTGCTGTAACGCCGGTGATCTTGCATGCCTGCGGGGGGAACAAATCTACTCAGAGACCCGGAGCAGCTTGTCAATTGCCCATAAAAACCAGTGGATGTGTGTGGCTGAATGACATGGGGGAGAAATGGGGCGTAAAATTAAAGAATCTTGCAGAAAATGGAGAAACCAAGCAACCCCCCCTCCCTTTAACACACACAAATACCCCGCATTCATACACCAACACCCCGGGTAGACAGCGATCTAAAACTGTAGAGCAGCCACGAAGAACGGAGGCTGCGGGAGGAAAAGTACAGAAAAAAATGAGCTAAGAGTTTTAGTCCCAGGATGGAGGTGGGCTGCAGCAGCCTCTCAGATCCATGTTTTCTGCTCAAATCTGAGTCATTGATCTTTCACTTCCATGTTCCAGGATCTCTCTGAGCAGAGGGACATGGCCAGCGGCTACATCCCGGCGCAGCAGCCAGAAGGAGCCGCGGGACTTACAGCAAACAAACCGGACAACACGGCCGGGTGCACGAAGCCCGCCCCCCATCATCACCCGGCGCCCCAGCCTCCTTGCAACGAGACCAAAACTTTTTGTCCCTCGGAGAATAAACCGGGAGAACCGGACGCCAATAAAGCATATGGGACGTTTAAAAGCACCCCACCGGCAGTCCCTGGATCGGTAGCCGTTAACTCAGCACTCGGGAGGGATTCAGTCGGGGGGTCCGCCCAGTACGGCGACCCGCTCCGGGCCACCACTGAGCAGAACAACACGGCGAGTAACTGGACGGCTATGAGCCAGACCACCATCATACTGGGAACAGATGGGAACACGTCTGTTCAGCCTGGGACCGTGGCAGGGGTAAGTCAGATAAATGAACCATGTCTTGGAGGCAGCTGCGGTGGGCATGTTTATGCGCTTCGGTGACTTAAAATAATAAGAATAAGCTACTGAATTAACCTGCCGCCCTTCTGCTAGGAAGGTTCAGACCTTTGGAGGAGCCATGCAGCAAGACGGTGCTGCTGGTTCAGTGAGTTGAGCTGTAGTAGCGATAGTCTGTGGTCATTTATGTCCCATAACTTCTCACCTCAGTAAAAGCATGTATGTGGTTAGACAGTTTATCAGCAAATAAATAAATATATTTGGCCACTTAAGTAGACAAATGCAATTTTTTGAATATTTGAAAATTGTAGTTGCCAGCTATTTCAGTGAGTACTTTATAAAGGGTTAAGAACCATCACTGAGGTTATTTGTCCACTTTAACACAAAAAACAAACTCTTGGAATCCGCAATTAGGGTTTAAAAAATGTTGCTATCGGTGCTAGGCTGATTTATGGGCTGTTAAGGTTTCCAGAAAGCTGAATTTCAGTGTGTAATTCCATGTAGATTGGCCAGTTGTTGTGGCTTTACCCTGTACAGTAGAGCCATTTTTGGTAAAGGCTGATGCCAAAGGACAGTTTTGCATTTTCTTGAGGTTATTTTATATGGACTCTGACTCTGGAAGGCATTTGGTTCTCCCTCCATCTCTTTGTCAGCCTTGTGTAAAACCAGCATCAAAACCTTCACCCCAGCTTTGTCAGCTAAATATAATGTGCACCAAACTGAGGTGTTGTCTGTTAATCACTGATCTTTAGAACTGTCTAAATCTAAATCCAGAGTCAGCAGTAGAAAGACCGTCTTTACCTCTCGCGGGATTTTTGGTGTTCCCGCTCTCAGCAGACGTATTTGGTATGGCCCAGAAGCCCAGGTATTTCCCCCTGATGTTCAGAGAAGTGCGCGAGACTGCGGTTTGTTTCTATTCCCCGCGAGGACAGCCCTCACACGCACGCAGTCACTCACACATTTCCATGCAATGCGGCTCTTTTATGAATCTGAATGTTTTATGAATGTGCTGCTGTGCAGGTGTTTTTACTGCACAAATCTGACTTTTAATTCAATTATGGTCTTATATCTGAAGGGAAGCTGAGAATGAATACGCAGATGTGAAGTAGCTACTGACTTCTGTTGAAGGCCGATGCCAGAAGAAAACCTTAAAAATAAAATAGAGTTTGAATATTTAGCTATGTTATACTGAAGAACACTTTATATTTATTTGTTGTTATGTTTTGGCATAATACATGCATATATATATATATATATATATAAATAAAACAAAAAGTAAAGTTTTCATTATTTTACTTTCCCAAATTGAGACTCATTCAGTTCATTATGAGACTTTTAATCCCGATTTTAAAAAAGATAATAAAATGCGTTTTTTTAAAGTGTGAGGCAATTTGTGGTTTATGCTTATTGTCTAGGGCGCAAAGCAGTACAAAAATAAATCGTTTGCTATTTCTTACTCATTTTCTGATGAGTTAGGCTATATATATGTATGTGTGTGTGTGTGTAAACACACAGACATACACGTAGCCTATATAGTGTTAAATGTTGTTTGACTGCTACAGGGTTTGTACATTAAGATTTTTTTTTTCTTCAGACTGACGATGATGACGAGGGGGGAGATGAGAATAAGGCCAGAGGAAACTGGTCCAATAAACTGGATTTTATTTTATCCATGGTTGGCTATGCGGTGGGACTGGGAAACGTGTGGAGGTTCCCTTATCTTGCCTTCCAAAATGGTGGAGGTAAGAGCTCTGGCTGGGTTTGATTTAGTGACACAGGAAAAAAAAGTTAAATTCTGGTCAGAGTTTGTGTCTTTTCATGTTGTGTCTTGTAAGACATTTACATCAAACTTTACTGCAAATTGTTAAACCATGTTGTGAGATTTTTGTCAGTGGTTTCAACAAAAAAGAGGAAAAGTTAATAAAAAATATCCTTAAATCATTGGGAGATTATGACGAAACAATCAGTTGCTGTATTTTAATATAATGCTAATAATAATAAGTTGTTCAGACATATTACAAACCAGTTAATCACAGTGGATCATTTTATTAAGCGAAATAATGATTCGCGCAGCCTTATGAAGTATTTAAATATATTTTGTTTTTATTAAGGCTATTATCAAAGTTTACAAGTTTATTTGAGTATCTCGGCGCTCCTGATGCGTAATTTCCTTTCAGGGGCGTTTTTGATTCCCTACTTGACGATGCTGGGCATCGCCGGGATCCCCATCTTCCTGCTGGAGGTTTCCCTGGGCCAGTTTGCCAGTCAGGGGCCCGTCTCAGTGTGGAAGTGCATTCCAGCTCTGCAAGGTAAACTATACTGTATTACCAAAGAGCAACCAAAAACTGTACTCAAAAATACATCACATTTCTTCTCATCACGACCTCTCTCCACTTCCCTTCAGAGTAATTTTTATATTTCGTCTCATTTATTTATTTTAGGTTGCGGGATTGCCATGTTGATTATATCTGTCTTGATAGCCATATACTATAATATTATAATGTGCTGGACACTGTACTACCTGTTCGCTTCGTTGAAGGGCTCACTGCCATGGGCTAACTGTAGGAATGAGTGGAACACGGTGGAATGTAAGGACAAAGACATGCTGCTGTTAGGTAAGACACACACCTTCAAACTCACACACACACACACACACACACACACACACACACACACACAAAAAAAAACCACCTCTCTCTCCACAATGCGCAATGCGTCATGACTCCCTCAGCTGAGGTGTCCTGCAGTGTAATAATCCTGACCGGCCATCTCTGCGGTACTTCACTCTCACAAACAATTTAGGAGCAGCTCATTCATCAGTTTGATGCATTTCTAATTATACAGGCCAGTGATAACATGGAAGGGTGGCCTTGTGACAGATTACCCGTGAAATACCCATGAAATGAAACCCTTTAAAATAAGTAAACAAATAATACCTTTTCGATTCTTCTCATTCTATATGTGATTATGTCAGACTATGCTGCGCTTTATTTTGGTTTTCTGCAGTGTACAGATGAAACGGTCTGTGGTTTTGCTATTTTTCTCAATGAAACTGCACGAAAAATGACGTTTTGCCTCGACGAAAATACAAAAACTGGGACTGTGAGTTGTTTTGTGTCGATCTACGTCGAACAAAGATCGAAACTGGATTGATTTTGTTTAATATTTGCCTTTAGGGATTTTGTGAATTCAGCACAAAAAGTGCTTGCTTGACAAATCTACTGTACAGACTGAGCTGCTGCAGTGCTGCAGTGAGCCCCACACTGACCCCTGGTGGCCGCATCAGAAACTCCATCCACATTCAACACTGGCGTCCACAGACTTTTTTTTTTTTTTTTTACATAATAATGATAATAATAAAAACATTAACATGACTTGTTCAGAATATTATTAGTTTTAATATAATAGTCAAGTGAATTACTGAAGATTATAATATACTATGTATACATTTCGGATTTGGATAGGATTTTAGTTAAGTGCACAAGCTTTGAAAAAAAAATCAATGCGCATCCTACATTATTACCCTGTTTTATCCAGACTGTATTATAACTTTCATTTTAAATTACAATTTTAAGGCAATATTTTGCCTTTCTTCAATAAGATAAATGTGGTGTTTTTTTGTCACAGTTAGTCTATGTATTTTATCCTTCCATGCACCACAAATAACACCCACAATATGCCCATTCTTCACACAAAATATGTTGGATTATTCATTTTATTTACTATTATTTATTTGCAAATGCCTATGTTCACTTCATTTTGCTGCTGTAAGATATGCTTCTCTGTTACTGAGTGTATATGTTATTTTTGTGAAATATAAAAATACATAGCTCTGTATTTTGTCTTGAACACACATTGAGGTTTGCAAAGCACCATTGACATATTTTTATTCCTATACGTATTTCAAAAAATTAAATATCAGTAATGCTGAAAAGCTGAAAGATTTTTATTTATTTTTTAATCTGCTGTTGCCTTTTTTGTATCAAAACTCAAGCAACATGGATTTTCTTATGTTTTCTATAGATAGCAATTGAAATAGGAAACAAAATTATTTATGTTCCCATTACTTTCAGTGTATAGACAGCTCTGCTTGCCTTTGAGCCTCCCGACTGCTGCCTCCCTTTTGCAGCAGCCTCTTGTCAGGCCTCTTTTCTGTCAATCAGATCCATCTGTTCACTCCTGGTAGAAACCAGGGTGGACAGTAAATTTAGCCCTTGAGCATCACTCTGCCAGTCTCTCCCAGTTTCACATGTGTTGGTTTCTGATTGGAACAGACTCGTGCATCCTGCGGGACAAAAACACCATTTCAGTCAGGAACTCCACTTTCTGTCTGTCTGCAAATGCTGCTGGAAACCTGACAAAGCTGCTCAACATGACCATGGATGGTAACAAGACCTACGTCAGCCCCAGTGAGGAGTACTTCAAGTGAGTCAATCTTTGTAGTCCACAATTAGAGCTCTACTGTTCAGTATGAGCACCCCACTGATGCATCTGTTTAATCCTACACCAGATTTAATTTTTCTCATGCATTTATTTGCCTTCTAGGACCTTAAAGGCCTAAAAATATCATTGATACTCAATCAAATATGTTTCTACATAATGAATACATTATATAGTTGTTATCATTATTGCTCTTTTGAATTAGTTCACTTGTTTTAAAGGAAAACATTATAAACCAATAGATATGAATAAATTCCCTGAGGAAAATCAGATGAAAGTTTGTAATAATTACCCACATATAACAATATTAATTTTGTTGTTACCACTATTACTTTTACTACTATGATTATTAATAATAATAATAATAATAATAACAATAATGATAATAATAATTTCAGTATTTATATATGATGGTAATCTAAAAAAAATTGTGAGCAACATTAAAGAAAGTAAAACAAATAGGTGGTACTGAATTAGTTCATTTATGTGGGAAATGTGTTGAAATAATTTCACATTTCTGACTTAATTCCACTCATAAATGACTTGATAAGTTTGGAAAAAGTCTTCATGCATAGTGTTTCAAAGACACATAATCACACCTGCAGGTACAACGTTCTGCACATTTCCAAAGGGATTGAGTATCCAGGAGACATCCGCTGGCCTCTGGCAGGCTGCCTCTTCCTGGCCTGGGTCATCGTCTACGCGTCTTTAGCCAAAGGAATCAAGTCATCAGGCAAGGTAACAAAATGCAGAAATCTCCCCAAATCCACTCAGCTTTTCTAATTCCACTGAGAGAAATTAAAGTGACAAAACAGATCATAGCGTTGTCTCTCCATTAATAAAGGATGCTGGTCAAGTGATTTGACAGAATATTCTATTCATTTTTATTTAGCCTACTTACTTATTGCCCATTATGCTTTCAAGCATGTGAGGCAGAAAAATTCCCACTGGACGGCAGCCTCGTCATGGTCAGGGAGCATAAATTACTAGTGACCCCCAATAGCACACGTGTCAAACTCAAGGCCCGCGGGCAAATCATGTGAGAGCGTCAAAAGACAATCCTAAATTTCTATGTAGAACGTTTCTGAATAGATTTTAGTGCAATTGCCAATTAGGCACTGACATGAAAAAATGGAATAACTGCGGGGGAGAGCAGCTGGTTTATGTCAAAAAGTCAGGATTTAGCAAATGTTTAAAAATGATTTTACAGCAAGAAGTTGTTAATTTTTGTCAAGACCCGTGATTTTTGTAAAGTAACCTTATTATTTGAAAAGAAAATGTGATTTTAGAACAAACAGTTGAAATTATACAAATTTCTCATGTCAAAATGTTGCAAAAACTTAACATTTTACAATAACAAATTGTAATTTTAAGTTAAAATGTCAAAGTTTTGGGACATTTGTGAGTGTATGATAAAAAGTCTTGATTCTTGAGCAAAAAGGTGTTGATCTTTCAAAATGTTCAATTTTAGAAAAAGCAGTTTGTCCAAGTAATTTTAACAAAACAAGTAAAAACAATTTTAAATTTGTGATTTTTAAAATATATAGCTATGTATATAGCTATATACATATATAGCCATGTTTCAGAAAATAAAGAATAAGTAGCCTTATAATAGTAACCATGGTGATGATGCGGCCTGAGATGAAATAGAGTTTGAGTTTTTTTATCTTCTGCTATGGGACCACCTTTGGTGGATTGGTCAAACACAAAGAGCAAATCCTGGTCCTCCAGGTTGGGGTTTGGAGACTGGGCTAAAAACCTGTAAAACAAACTTAGGACAGAGAAAAAATCATATTTACCCACATAAAATATTGTTAAACCCTAACACCATCTGTAAAAGTGAAATGAACTGAACAGGCAATGACACCAAGCTCTTACAAGCCGTTTTACATCGTTTACATCGTTTTTTTTATTTTATTTTATTTATTAATTTCAGATATGTCAAAACCATTGTATGAAACATAATACATATCAACTCAAACAAAAAATAAACAAATCCTTAACAGTAAAATGAATCTGTCTATATACACACATACATACGCACACATTTGTACATATAGAACCCCTTTTAAATGAATCTATATAGATAAATGAAACTGTTTTATATCAATGTACATATACACAAAAATAAATAAATCTATACCCATTGTGCACACACTCATCGATACACATCTATATACATACAAGCGCATAAAAATACCCATATAACACATATATCCAGTTTAACATGTCTGGAATGGGGTAGGAATGAGTAAAACTTATTTAATCCTTATTACCTGATGCAGCACAGGTGTGGTTCAAATTTATTATTTCCTACGCAGCGTCTTTCCTTGAATAAGAGAAAGACTCTAAAATATAAAATAGGGTTATATGTCATGAAGTGAAGATTGTAATTGTTTTCAAACAGCATTTATGACAGGTTTTGTACTGGACGATACACAAAATAAAGTGTTTCACTGGTGAGACTCTGCCAAGCCTTGGTACAGTTTATCTATCCATTTAATAATTTAATGTTTTTACCCATTAAGACCTCGAAAGGTAGACTAACAGTGGCATTTTCTCCATACATTTTAAGGAAAATGGTCTTGATTCAAAGCAGAATTTAATGACATGTTGCTTGGCTCATGCCTCACCTGTCCTCCTCCAAGTTTCATGAAGTTCAGTTTCTTAATTTTTGCATAATTGATGCTGATAAATAAAAAACAGCAAAGTTTCTTTTTTGCGAACAAACTTAAATTAGAAACAATTGAGATGAATCGCTCGGATTGTGCTGCCCTCTGCTGGACATAAAGATGTATTGCAACACATTAAATACCACTGACGTTGGGAGCTGATTACGTAATGACGTGTTTTCTTTTTCAGGAATTGTATACATTTCTTGGAATGTAAAATTTTATTTATTTTCAGTCTTTTGATGTTGACAGAAATCAATATTTCAACATTTCATAGTGATTTTGTGTTTGATTGAAATTTCAGATCATAATGTAGTATTTTTTTCTTTTTCTAAAAAAAAAAAGGAATAATTAAATCACACAGAAGCCTCGAGTAAACTTCCTCATTATGACATTATTTTAAACTGTTTGTGCTATTTTTGTGTTTCCTAATCCAACCCTCTCTCTGGGTCAGGTGGTTTATTTCACAGCCACGTTTCCATATGTTGTGCTGGTCATCCTTCTAGTCAGAGGAGTGACTCTCCCTGGTGCTGGCGACGGCATCCTTTACTTTATTACACCAAAATGGGAGAAACTCAATGATGCAAAGGTAAATGATGTTTATTTGTTAACAGCATGGACAATGTTTAGGGCGTCAGAAACATTTTCCAGTTTTCTTCACGAGGACTCCTCTCCTGCTCTTCTTCTTCAGGTGTGGAAAGACGCAGCCACTCAGATCTTCTTTTCTCTGTCGGCTGCGTGGGGAGGCCTCATTACGCTCTCATCCTACAATAAGTTCCACAATAACTGCTACAGGTAAACACTCAAAAGGTAAACTATGCTTCTGTCAGACAAATTTAAACCGCCACCACAGATGCATGAGGTAGTGTCTGTATGTCTGGTAGAAATGTCAGCAATAGATGCCATTTTTAACAGTCATACATGAGTGTTTTAAACCACTGAAATAGAAGTTCTATCTTCACAGTTTTTCCTTCTGCCAGCAGATGGCACTGTCGGACCTGTTGTGTTTGCTGACGTTAGATAGCAGTGTCCTGTGTCTCATAAGAGCATGCATTACATGTGTCACATTTTAAATTTTGCAACCTTCTTCTAGGCACAAAAAAAGGAAAGAAAAATGTCTTATCACATCCCTTCCTCTTTTTCTTCCTCTTTGTGCATTCAGGGATACCATTATTGTGACTTGCACAAACAGCGCTACCAGTATATTTGCTGGATTTGTCATCTTCTCTGTGATTGGTTTCATGGCTCATGAGTTGAAAGTACCAATAGAGAAGGTGGCAGATGAAGGTAAGAAACAAAGCAGCATGCGGTAGAAGCAGACCGACACTGTGAAACACACCTTAACAAGTCTTATGTTTTTGCTTGCTAATGTGCATCTTAATTTGCATACAATACAGTATTTGTGTGTGTGTGTATTAGGTCCAGGCATCGCATTTGTGGTGTATCCAGAGGCTCTGACCAGACTTCCTCTGTCTCCTTTCTGGGCAATCATCTTCTTCCTCATGCTCCTGACTCTTGGACTAGATACCATGGTAACCGCTGCTCCTCCACTATGAGTGTGATACTGTAGTCTGTTCCCAAAGGCTTGAATCAAAGCCAACTGGACTTTCTTGATTCTTAAAGATGTTTCACCTTTTAATCAAAAGGTTTCCTCAGTTCAAACCGACTGGGTGGGGAATTTCAGACTTGTACACTGTTGAAGTGACATGTAAATCACTCGTCTTCCTGTCCCTCCTGTTAGGCTCTTTTACCAACCACACACTGTTTATGTGTGATGTTATGGTCACATGAATCATCATGCTGAATAGGTTAAACTTCAGACAGCATTTTACGTAGAAACTCTGAGTATGTTGAACCTGAACTCTGGGAAACTCTTGAGTTTCACATTTCACAAAGTGAGGCTACAGAACCCAGAGCAAGAGGGTTCAGTTTCAAAAACCGAGGTAATCCATACTCAGAGTCTTTCACCATGGTAACTGACGGAGCAGGTTAACTTCAACATACTCTGAGTTACTTTCTGTCTACTCCCCTTCATGAAGCTGAAATGATTTAATTTCATCAGACAAATGATTATATAACGATCTGAATAGTTAGATAAGGTCAAACCAGCCATGACTTGTACTTCTGACACCCTGATGATTTTTTTTTTAAGTGTTCACCCACAGTATGTCCATACTTCACACAAAATGCTGTGGGTTATTAATTGTATTTTCTATTATTTATGCTTTCTTAAAGATCCCATAAAGTTTAAATCCAGTTTTAAGTCAGCATAGTTAAATAACGATTGCTTAACATGTCAAACAGACATGCAGACCTCACATCCTATTGTCACCTTCTTTATATATCAATCTCACAACTTAAATATTAAGCTGGAAATCTAAAAACTTGCAAAGTGCTTCATAACACTTTACAAAGATTCATTTGGATCCTCCTCCAACATAAACAAAGACCAGTCCACTTTCTGCTGGACTCTGGAGGACTGAACCTACGTCCGAGGCTCATTTATCTTGTAGGATACAAAGAAGAAAAATAAAAACAGTTTGTCTTTAGGACAAAACATGTCTTTTTCTTCACTCCGGACTTGGAAAGTTTCTAGAAGACTTCACTCAGCAGCTGACACTAAAACAAAGAGCTATTGGCATCAAAACCATGACCTGTAAGCTCCAGCCCACAAACGCCAACATTTTCACATCAGACAATATACAGACTAACAGAGCAAAGTAAAAAGAAAGAATACATCTAATTAAGACTGATAATGGTGGAGGTAAAATGCTTCCCCTGTTTTTTGGGGGGATTCTCGCTCACCTTGTGGACCTCAGGTCCACTTCCACAGTGAAACGCACCACTCTTCCTGCAGAAGACACAGCAGTCGTTGGTGAAGTTGGAGCTGTTTTTCTGCAGCTTCCTGGACTGACTTTAAAGCACTGCTGCATCTCTTCTCTGTATACCAGTGTGTGTTCAATCCTTTGGACACCTGGCTGGGACTAGTGACTGTGTATAATGTATGAACCTTGCCCATTGGTTTAAGCTTTTGAAGCCCAGTTTTACTCGAACTGTGTGCACCATGTTGCAAAGAGGCGGGACAAAGCTGTCAACCACCAGCAAAGCCAATGGCTAGCTGTCAGTCAAGCATATCAAATAAATCTGGTCAGCTTTATTGCTTAAAATTTAACTGATGTGGTACCAAAAACAAAAAAATCACTCCTTTACAGTTGTCATGGATATAACATCTAACTATAGAAATTAAAACCAGATTTCATACCAGACTATAAATATGTTAAATTCTGCTGCAAAATTGGCCGTTTTAACATGGAGGTCAATGGGGATTTGCTCTGTTTTGGAGCCCACACCTAGTGGTAAGTTGAGGAACTGCAACAAATTGTATTTCCTCGTTGGGCTTCAGCTTGGAAGTGGGATGGTTGCAGCTTGGTTGCTACCTGTAGCAGCTCCCCCAGGGCTCCTGCTCTCCTTGTACGTGTTGGCGGGGAATCCTCAACCTCCATCATCTTTGCCTCCACAAACAGCTGATGCCGCAGTCTTGCTGGCTCCGGCCAAGTTTGGATTATTGAATGCTGGATCTCTAGAAGAGAGGATAGTCTGTCTGAGCGATGGTGAGTCCAGTGTTTTCTCTGAATTATCTTCATTCACCAGGTTTGAACTGAGTATATTTGAGCTGTGTTGCTGTCATACAGTCAAGAACTTCTCCGGGCGTTGCTTCACAGTAAACCAATCAATCCCTGTGCAGCTCATTCATCATGACAACAACCGATAGGAGAGTAGTTGGCTTAATCATTAATGAACACACCAAAAAAGATTTTTTCTGATGACAGAGACATTTATGGAGATTTCACGGAGTGGGTACAAATGCAAATAGACATTTTTGATTAAAAACAACATTAAATCCCCTATTTAGAGACATTAGAAAACAAATTTAATCTGGCAATTAATGCAGTTTATGGGTCCTTTAATAATGCTGGGGATACTAGACATTCCCTATTGTATTCCATTTGAAAATGGAATAGCAGAACTGTATGAAAAGTACCAGGACTCACTTCCCTGCCTCTGTCCAGATTATGTACATCACTGTCTTCAAAAAAGTGTACCTGAGATGCAGGTGGGCCACTGAATCTTGACCTGATGAGCTGGCTCTGCTGTATTGTCCCATGTGTTCACAGAGTTGTTGTGTACTTACTCTCATATACATGTCTGCAGACTCTTTGCTGAACTGGACTGTATATACAATTGTTTTGTTCTTGGATTGAACCCTTTTTTAAAGGGTGTTGTCAAGGTTTTCAGGGTGTGAAAAATATATTTTCCAAGTTTCTCACACTCCACAAATGGAATTACACAATTTTCCAGGCCTCTTATTTCTTGCAGTTCAGCTTTGAATCTACCCAAACAGCTTCACAACCATTCACACTTTGATTCATGTGGCAAAGCATCCCACATCTCTGACCACATACACAAATTACAGTGAAAAAAAAGAGCCTAATGACCCTCAGGAGGGACAGAAGGGTCAGTGATTTAAGGGCTCGTAAGCGTGAAGCTCCCCACCAGTCAGGTCAAAACTGACAAAAATGAAAGCTGAAGACGTCTTCAAGAACCAATTACAAAGAAATCCAGTTGCTGTCTGTTGAAGTCTTTGAGGATTACAACGACCTGGATGACTAAAAACCTGCCTAAAATAGTTGGAGGTGAGGAAAGCAATGTCAGTATTCTCATGTGAATCTGAGCGAGGCAGGAAAATAAGCTTAGGGATTTTTTTTTTCTAAATTTTGGCCTCTTGGGGGCAGAAGAGCCTCACAGAACCTGCATTCACATAACTCATAACTCTGAGGAAGTAGAGCTTTTTTAGAAATATTGTTTCATCACCTCTTAAATTTAGATACAGCCAGGTCATTTCACTCAGACAAGAACCTTCCTGAGCAAAAAAAAAAAACCCCAAAAAGCACAGTATTTGCTTTCCATGCTGATTAAATTAAGTAACAAGTCACTTGAGGCTTTGTTTGAATAAAATTTAAGGAAAGTTTTAAATCAGAGTAAACTGATAGTTAAAGGATTGTCGCTGATTGGTTTGCATTTCTATAAATAAATAAATCAAATCATCAGCTGTAGCTGCAGCCGAGTCTGTTCTGTTGCCCAGACTGTAAAAAAAAAAGTTTAAATAAACTTCTGTCAGACCTCTTGGCTTTTGTTTGCTCCCAAGTAAACACTCAACACTGGTGGCACCATCAGGAGCTGAATAAATACTGCAAGCTTTGACCCAATTAATGCAATTTTCCACCTGCTGCGACAGAGTTTGTTGGTCTGATTAGAGTGAGACAATTACGTTGACCTGAAAGATCTAATAATTCAAGTATACCGTGTGTATCTGTAAACATGATTTTTTCTGGCTAATCAATTCAACTGGTAAATGTTCAAAAATAAAAGCCTTCACCAAAGTTTACCTCTATGGTAACATATATTTACTTGACACTGGTTAGGGGTTAACAGTTTACATGAATTTAAATAAATTAACTGAACAATTGAAATTGAAAAATCAACTCAAAGTACTTTCTCAAAAGCATTATCAAAATGAACCACTATGTATTTCTTTAATTACTTTGAATTCATCAATAGTCTTTCTAGAATTGTATTCTTACTGTTGTTTAACATTTGTAGTTTGTAACTAGAATGTTTAAATAATTTGACAAAATTCTAAAAATAATCTCTCCAAAGGCCTCTAAAGTATTAACCTACCGGGAAAAGTAAAATATTATAGTGAATGAAAAACTACACATTCTGTCCTCCGTAACCTGGGTTGTTCAGTACAAATTTGTTCCTTTGATCCTTAAAAATTCTAACTGCTTTAAGATTAATAAAAATAACAACAAAAAACAAACAAACTTGAACTGGACATGTCAAGTAGCAGTTTACAATATTGATGTTTATTTACACACAAACATAAGATGCAGTTTAAATATAAAATGCATAGATGAATGTAAGAATAGTAAGAATAAGTCATGGTGATCTGACATATCAGATTTGATATCTCTGTTCAATTTAAGGGCACATTTCATCCTTTTTCTGACTTTCAAAGGTTCAACGCTAACTTAAAGTGTTTGCATTCCATCTAATTTTAATTAGATTTCATTTTAAGAGATGAGCAGTTGAGGTTTAAAGTGTTGAAAGCGCAGACATACCAGCAGCTTCCACATAGTTTTTGTGTCTTTTTCCAAAACCTTTGGTTAATGCAAGCTTTAATTTCATATGCAGATTTGCCCTCTAAACTCCAAGCAATGATAAAACCAGCCCAAGCATGGTGGTAGGTAATTAGCCAAAACACTAACCCGTCTTTAAGTGAGCGTTGTTTCTAACACTGTGGAGGCTGAATCCATCAAACAAGCTCTGTCTGTTCTCTCCCTGTACGCAACTAAGAGAGCAAATAAGATCCAACTACTGAACATGTTGAAATATCAATATCAATGAATATTCATTTTTTAAATTTTCTCTACACTCTGTTAGTTTTGATTTGCTAATCCAAAACAGCCAAAAAGTTAATGCATGCTCCTTTAACTGTGGCTCCTTTGCCTCATTGCTGCACTTGGAGCTTACACACCCTGATTATGTCGGTTTCTGTACATATTAGCTCAGTGAAACTTAAGTAGAGCAAACACTTCAGTGTCTGGGTAGTTTTTAAACTCCAAAGCATCTCCAGGTATGATCCTGGGCAAACAAATCCACATGCAACGTGATGCTCCTGAGCTGTGCAGAGGAGCAGAGGGCACAGTGGCGCATTAAGACACAAGTCAACAGTAACACCAAATGAGGTTACTTTGCTTTGGCAGCAGCTGCTCAGAGGGGAGGGCTGGCAACTTCATTTTAGGAAGCATCTCAGCGGTAATAGGCTTGGGATGTTGACAGGAAATTAGTTTTAGAGAGCACAGGAGGAAGGAGAGGAGCTGGGAAGTGGCAGATAGCAGTGCCAGTGCATTTCTGCTGTGTTCTCAGGCTCACATAGCAACATCCTCTCTGTTAGCCTGTTTCTGTATTCACTCATGGATCTCCTCTGGGCCCAGTGCTGCTTTTTTTTTTTTTTTTTTTTTTACCAGCATGTCACATTTGCTATTCCACCTGTCAGGTCCCTTCACTACAAAATAAATCAGGATTAGATAAATGTTCTTCTTAATTGCTCTAGAAGCAACTTCAGTCTTTTTTTTAAGTGTTTATTGGACAAACTGAAAACAGATCCCCCACAATGCTGATCTTTCTCAGCATTATCTTTCATCCTAAATGGACAACATCAACTTATCCTCTATTATTCAAGCTAATCAGCTCATCCAACGCCACATCAGCCTGAAAATAAATCATCTTCTACCCTAACCTCAACAAAGGTTGCAGGAAGCAAAAGTCATTTGATGTCCACTTGGCCTTTTCCATCCCTTTTGCAGTTTTTTCTTGACCATCTCTCTTTGTACTTTTTTGAACAAGAAAAATCAGGCTCCTCTGGTCATCCATGACTGTCCAAATCAAATTCAAGGCACTAAATTCAAAGTTGCTCAAAGAATATTTTCATGCTCCTTCTCAACCAAATCTTGTACTAGCATCTCTGCACACATCTGTCTCAGTGCTGGCTGTCCTCATTCAATGGTGGAATAAACTATTAGACTGGAGAGGCCCCTCTCTACCTTCAAAAAAATCAAAGAAACCTGCCTCTTCTAACACCATAACAGCCTAACTTGAGTTTAATTTGCATTACCTGTTTAATTCTGTCATTTAAAGAGATTTAAATATTTAGTAGGGGTTTCTCGTGGTACAAAAGCTTGAAAGTTGGTCCTAATTGAACAAAAGTAAATGTAAATATCCGCCTCTGTCCTCCTATCTTTCCTCTCCCTCTCCTCAATCCCAGTTTGCCACCATTGAGACCATTGTGACATCCGTGTCAGACGAGTATCCTAAATACCTGAGGAAGCACAAACCGCTCTTCACCCTCGTCTGCTGCTTGTCTTTCTTCATCCTGGGCTTTCCCATGATCACAGAGGTATAACAAAAGTGCAAGAAAAGAAAAACAATTTTATATCAAAGTTATAACACTACAAAAGAAAGGTGGAGGAAGTATATAATATAATCAGGGACCTGGATGTAAAACTTTGTTCTGTTCCAGAGTGGAATGTACATGCTGCAGCTGGTGGACACGTTCGCAGCCTCCTATTCTTTGGTCATCATTGCTATTTGTGAGCTGCTGGGGGTTTGTTACCTCTACGGTGAGTACACAGCAATATCATCTTCACCATTGTTGGTCATGAGCTGTGAGCAACATGCCTGAAAGATTTATGATTCTTATAAGCTGCAGGTTTACAGCAGTTACGTCCCATAAAGAAGAAGAAAACAAAAGACTCCCAGGAGGCCTTGAAAACCTGTAGCTTATGAAATATATTGTGTTTAAACTTAGCAGAGCCCCAGAGGAAGGTTTATTTGCTATCAAGTTTAATGAAATGCACTTACTTCTCATTAAAATATATAAAGTAGATATTTGAATCTGTTTTTGTTGAAATAGATTAAAATTTCTACAAAAGAATATTTACTTCAGGCTAATATGAAACTAAAACGTGTGAGTGAATCATATATAAATCAAATCACCTTAATCTTAATCTCCTACCACACAGTTAATTTTGTTTTTGTTTCACCTTTATAATAATAATAATACATCAGATTTATATAGTGCTGTTCAGGACATGTAAAGATGCTGACAAAAAAAAGTAGGAGGACTTATGGAGCACCAGTTTGAGTAGGTGGTTTTAAGCGATGATTTAAAGGCTTGTATCAAGTCTGAGGTTCCAATGTGTTGTGGGAGTGAGGTCCAGATGGGAGGGGCAGCGAAGGCTCCACCCTCAAGGTTTAGTGCTTAGTTCTGGTGAGATGGTCTGGGAGGTCTAGGTGGGGGAATGGCAGTGAAAGACATCGGTGAGATAGGAGGGTACAGGGTTATAAAGGGCTTTGGTGATGAGGAGGAGCTTGTACCAGATGTGGTAGTGCACAGGGAGCCAGTGAAGGTGACAGGGATGGGGCTGATGTGGTCTCTGGGGCGACTGTGGGTGAGTTTATTAGGATTTTCACAAACTTATACAGCAATTTATCCAAATGGTCAATGACATAACATTTAAAGTTTAAGCAACAAATAGATAAAATAACCCAAAATAAACCACTCCTGCAAGAAAAGAAGACGAAACAGTCTTGTCTTTGTCTTGTCAAGTAAAAAAAAAAAAGAAAAGAACATGATAACCAATAAAGAACGTGTTCATGAGCTGTGTACTCCTGCAAGATGGAGGGCCACATGACATAGCCTACTGTTTTTTGTTTTTTTTAAATATATATATATATAAATGCAACAAAGCGTTGCCTTGAGAGATTAATTTAAAGGGAAATATGAAGCAAACTACCCAAACAAAAATAAATTGTTTTCATAATAATCACAGACAACCTCATTTAACTGCCACTTATCAGCTGCTGGTCCAGACACCTGCAAGGTGAGAATAGTTATACAATTTTTAAAACTTTTTTTTTGTATGCATGTGTGTGTGTGTGTGTGTGTATGGACTAAGGAAGAAGGGCTAGTTCACTGAAAATGTATAATTATGTAGCTCTAACAGCCTGCAGTGAATAGTCTCTGGGCCAGTTTTGATTAAAAAGTCTGCTGCTGATTCTTGTTCCCTGAAGTCTAGTTGAATGACAAATAACTTGCACATTTATGGCAGAGTGCTTTTACCTATCCTTTAACTTAGAAAGTGTATCCTCTGATGAATAGGGTGATTTAAAAATGAAATAAACAATATTTCCACTTTGTACGTACCACTAAATGGCTGCAAATGTCTCATTTTGCTGCTCATTTTGTTTCACACATACATGTACCTCAATAAATCATCACAGATATGTGGAATGTTCATGTGGGTCTAACTAACATCAACAAAGGATTTTATAAAATAGTGTTTCATTTATATTTCTGTCTTCAACCAGAGCTTTAAATAACTGATCTGAGATGTCTCAGGAGAGGACCATGGATATTCAGACCGTATTTTTGGTATCCAGTTACTGTCAGCATATTTTAAGAAGGGACCAAACTGTTGTGTGAACTGACAGACCCTCATTTCTATTCTTATTAAGTTACACGGCCAGAATCTGAATTAAAAAACATCAATTATCAGAGATCATAAGTTCCATTACACCTTCGCTGAAGCCTCTGAATACCAATCAAAGGAGCATCTCTCCGTTTGGAAGATTTATATGTCTTGTCAGTGAGAGAATGTGGCAGAAAATAAAATTTAGTTGAGTAACTGTGAGTGTAATACTAGCAGAAAACAGAAACAACCTCCACAGACACTTAATTCTTGTTTTCATGGGTGGTACTGGTAAATCAGAATATGTTAAATTTTCTCTCTAAACCCGCTGCATGTCTTAGATGTTTCCCTGCTTTAGCACACCTGTTTCAAATGGATCACCATCAGCTTGCCATCCAGGTTTGCAAAGGTCAGTTGGGATCCATTCGTTTGAATCAGGTGTGTTCTGGCAGGGAAACATCTAAGACATGCAGGACTGCAGACTGGAGTTTGACACCCTATGAGTCTGACCATCCTGTGACTTTGCTGAAGAACTTACTCCATCATAGTTTATAATGTTGTTATGCTAAACCTCCCCAAAATGGACACAACCAAACATGCAATGTTCATCAGAAAGCACTGCGTTACATCACCTGTTATCGTTGATATTTGTCACACATTTTCCTGAATAGAAATTTAAATCAATCAAGAATTTATTGTAGCAATACATCATATATGAGTAATATGAGTTGTCACACATTGTGGCTGATAACCATTCCTTTTGTAACCATTTTGAGCCCTCATGCACTCACACAATGAAACAGCTGGGTCCACTTCATCTTGGTCAGTAATACTGGCTTGGTTTCTTTCCCCCCATGACCACCAGGGGTCTCTGTTATAATGTGTATGTAACACAGCAACCCAGGGCTCAGGTGTGTGTGAAGAAGCTGTCAGCAAGAAGCAAAGCAACGGGCTCTGCTCCAGTTTGTCAGAGCATCAGTACAGGTGACATATTGAAATGATTGTGTGACTCGGCCTCTTCATGTCACTCTCTGTTATCCGTCAATAATGGCCGACGAATGAAGCCATCTGCTCCCTCACTTTCGCCCAGAAACAACAGAATCTGATACTCTCTCTATCACACACACACACACATACACACACACACACACGTGCACACAAAGATGGATGGAATTTGCTGATACTTTTTTCAAGGGACTTTATTAAACTCAGGTCACTCTCTGTGGCTCCACTTTCTGTTGTTCTCCCATTTCTCTTATTTTATTTCTCCTTTTTTTTTTCTTCACAGGTCTGCAGAGGTTTTGTGAGGACATCGAAATGATGATTGGTTTCCAGCCAAACCGGTTTTGGAGACTGTGCTGGGCCTTTGTGACTCCAACCATTCTGACGGTACGTTTTTCTTTTTGCATCACTGTTTCTGCCTTTCAAGTCCAGTCATTTGCAGTCGTGAGCATGTGGAGGAGAAATTGCTTCCCTTCAGACGAAATTGAAAATGATTTCCTCCTTCCCTTCCCTGTCATGCCACCAATTCTCAAGTTGTTTATGTTTACGACTGTCAGATACTTAGTGTGTGCTATGCAGTTTCTCAGCTAGATCTATATCCCCAACTCCAAACAAGCTGGGATGTTGTGTGAAATGTGAGCGAAAACAGAATGTATTATTTACAAATCTCATAAATCCATGTTTTATTCACATAGAACACAGGAAAAACTATCAGATGTTTGAAGTAAGGAAATGTAAAAAAGGTGATTTTCAATTTTATAGTAGAAACATGTTTACGAGGAATGTTGTCCAATTCTTATCTGATATAGAGAATAAGCCACTCAGTTGTTCTGTTTGTGCGAATTAGCACTGACTTGCTGAAATATACAACATCTGTATCGATCTTTCAGCAGTGATCTTTTCTGGTGCTTCCAAATTTGCCCATTCCATAGGCACTAATGGACCCATATCATGAGAGTTTCAGGCTTTTGAACTGAGCTTTTATGACAAACTTCCTCTCATCTTTATTCTAAACCAGGACTCAAAAAAAAAAGAAATCATTTGTGTTGCAAAATCCCTAATGTGAAAAATTTTATTTTAAAGTTGAAGTTTTTGTACAAAAATCATAAAATTTTCTTGTATAATCACAGTTCATGCCATAATCAGATCATGTCATATTGTGAATTTTGCAAAATCATTATATTTTTTTCATTTAAAAATGTGAAATTTTGTCATAAAATCTCTTTATAAAACTTTATTACTTAAAACTTTCCTGTAAAAGTTATAAATAAAAAAATTGACTTTTATTGTAAAAAAGAGCTAATTTTGTTGTAAACTTTCAAACTTTGCAGGATTGAATCATAAATATTTACTCTTTCCAACATTTTGTCATAAAATTAAAAGTCGTAAAATTGAAAATTTTATATCATTGCAACTTTTTGTCCTAAAATCAGTGAATTTTACTAAAAATAGGAATTTAGACCAAAATGAGCAACTTTTTATGGTGAAATCTTTCTCAAATGTTTGCTAAATCATGAGTTTCTGGCATGAAGCAGCTGTCCAGCGGTCTCCTGGCTGCTCTCCACCTCAGTTATTCCACTCAGGTCCGAATCGAATGGACAGTAGCATTTTAATCTTGTCTTTGCCTGCTCTCATGGACCAGATATTTTTAGATGCAGTACTTTACAGGTTGATAAACCTCTGCCCATATTTACTTCTAACAGATTCTACCTCTGTTGTAATGGTGTGTTCTTATTATACATCTTCGCGTTTCCGTTTCATTACTTTTCCAAGTTTTTGTTGTCAGTTTCTTTTTTGACATGTTGCAGATTTAAGGTAAATTGAGCTATTATTTCTCATGCAGTTGTAAAATGTCTCATTTGCAACATTTGATATGTTTTGCCTTTTATTATCTTGTGAATGAAATGTGTTTTTTTAATTTGCAGATCATTATTTTCTATATTTTATTCACATTTTCACATCTTTTTTGGAGGAGGGTTTGTATTTAAGCACCCGAGCTTGAGTGTGACGTTGTTTTCATTTTTAAATGTACAGATGCATTTATTTCCAGACATGTTTTTTTTGTAGAAATTGACATTTTTTTCTATAGCAGAGGTTGAATGCACAAGTGTCACCAACATGTCAGAGATGGAAACTGGACAACAACACGTTTGTAACTGTAATGGAAACAACTGCACTCCAGAGCAGAGATGATGGTGACAGATGGAGCAGCTCTGAGGCCAGCAGGTCATTTAGCTGCTCTCAGGAAGAGATCAGATTTCTTCAGAGACTTGATCAATTCACAGCCCTCGACTGATCCGTTTCTGTCTGCCTTCTGTTCTTTGTTTTCTTCACTTTATTTGCATCTTTTCTGGCCAAATCATCGTCTTTTTAAAATGAAACTGTATCTATAATAAATTTAGATTAGTTTAATTCAAGGTATTTATGACAGGACAGAATAATGAACACAAATGTAGTTATTGTTCTTGAGTTCAATGGCGTTAATTTGGCAGAAATATACCAGAAAGTCGTCATCAGAGCTGAAGCAGCAACAAAAAACAAATATATGAGCTATTATTTCACAATTCACAGTTGTTCCTTTTCTTACAATCCAATTTGTGTCTGAACGATGCATAGATGGACTTGTGATTAAGGAATAAATTATCCGTAAAGAAACTCAAATTTGCTTTCATATTTGGGATTCTTGGTGGATTTCCAGCAAACAGTTGGGGGATTCGTACATCTGAGGGAGTGATAATTTACTGTGTCTGCTTCTATTTGTTAAAATTCAGCCACATTTCCGGTACCTGCACGACTCGCTATTCCAGTGCTCCAGTAAACCCGGCTTCACATACTCTCTGTTCTTTGCACTCTTACTTTGTGAGTTACTGTACAGCCTCTTATTGGATCTCAGTTCATTATTTAGCATTGTACTAAATATGCTGTCATTGCCACAAGCTTGTTTAGTCTAAGTGCGGTGAACGTTTACAGCAGGAAGAAAATTTTGCAATGATAAATGATCTACTCCCCTAAAAAAGAGAAATTGCTAAGCAGCACAACAGCATTTGATTAGATTTCATACCGGTGGGGTGACCAGTGGCACCACTGAAGCAGAGGCTTCAGCTAGCAGGATGGAATTTAATTAACATTTCCTTGATCCTCTGGTGTGTGCAGGGCATTTTGGGACTCAGCCTGTACCAGTGGAAGGTGATGACATATGAGGACTACACGTACCCCACCTGGTCCATGGTTATGGGCTGGCTCATGGTCATCTGCTCTGTGATCTGGATCCCCATCATGTTTGTTATTAAGATGCACCTGGCCCCCGGCACCATAGCCGAGGTAATAATTGATGCGAAGCTGTGGCAAGACATTATCATGTATAGTTTGGCTACGTCTAATACACACACGCGCACTTTTCAGAGAAATCAATAGTCTCTTCCTTGTCTTATTAGTATGGAGAGGAAAGCTGCAGGCTGAGGATTAGCTTGAACATTTTCTTGGAAGTCTTGTGGGACATTCAAACACTTTGATTAATGGATGATTACGATCATAACTTTTTGTCTGAACATCTTTGTTTCCTCAGCAGCTCCAACAGCAGCCTCAATCACAGATAATTCTCCAGCTCTATAATTTCATGTCTCTGCTTCGCTTGACCATAATTATGTAATCATCACAGCTTTTAACTCCCACATCACGACAGAGTTACGTGGTGCTGCAGCAGATCACCTTCCCTCACACACAGATATCTTTTCTAACATCTGAGGCCAGCTTCACACTCAGCAGTGTGGTGTGTGAGGAATGGGATGATTTTCAGTGCAACTCCCACGATAACTTATTAGAGCATCCAGACCAGCTGGGTACATGCATGTATCAGCCACATACAATATAGACTTTTGCTGTCGTGCCTATTTTTCACCTGCCAGGTAAATATTAGGGGAACTGAAAACAGCATTTGTGGGTCAACATATTGACTTCATATCAACAACAATACACCTTTTTATGACAGTTTTATAGAACAGACAATATGTTCAAGATTATTATTCCTTGTTATGAGGGTCATTTGGGTTACAACACAATTCCATGTGAGTTGTCTCAGGTTACAACTGGACAACACTCATACAGCGAGAGAAAGCATGTCAATATTTAGGAATCTACTGATTTTCTGCATTAATTTTCCATAAAATATGAGATTATCTTCATAAGTCACAATAATGCATAATGGGTGCATTTAATGGGTTTCTCTTATTGACCATACTCACTAAACACCCATTAAATATTCACAGTGCTGGAGGAAAAGAATGCTGGGGAATGTTTTTATTATTGTGACTCAGATGAAGGTACGATCGCTCTTCAGAAAATCAGTCAATTCAGAAGGGCTCACCGACTTTATATTTTAGTTTCTTTCCCCCATCATGTCAACCATGGACTACACAAAACTTTGCATTTATGGCCATTTCCAAAGTAATTTCTCTTCAAAAAGACTGTACAGGCAATCGCATCAGAGCAGAAACACACATGTAGACATGAGACAGTTATTCACCCATGTGCACGCAGTCTGCATGCAGTGCTGCTGATGTGAAGCTGACATCAGGGTTACACATGCAGCATCAGGACCAGATGTCAAAACTGGGGCTCCAATTAACAATAAAGAACCACAATAGTTTTGATCTCAAACTTCCATCCATCCATCCATCTTCTTCCGCTTCATCCGTTGCCGGGTCGCGGGGGTAGCAGCCTGAGCAGGGACATCCAG
>JBAMYA010000018.1:1537018-1547474 GCA_037176975.1 Arrhamphus sclerolepis
GCGTTCTCTCCCTTTGGGTGCGTTCATCGCCATCTGGAGGCTGTCACGGTCAACAGTGGCTCAAAAAAAAAAAAAAAGGCTGTGTTTAGTTGTGGGCATGAGTGTGGAACTGGTTAAATTTCATAGACATATTTAAATGACTCATGTTCAGAGAGAGTGAGTGGAAAAAAAACCAAAACAAAACAAATAAAATTTAAAAAATAACATCTCAATACTGTGTCCAAGAATTTATAGTTTGAACTTGGCTAAGAAAATAAGCTTCCTGGGCCTAAAATGTTTACTATTATTGAGGCTGGTTATTTTAACTGTTGTCTGGTTTGTTTATGGCAGTAGACAGATGCAAGTGGCTAATGCAAAATTTAATCATAAATCCTCTCCATATATTTGAAAATAATGGAGCTGTTTTAATTTAGTTAAAAAGCACATAAACCATCTGTGATTTAAAGCTTATTTTTCACCAAAGGAGCTGAAAAAGGGGTTTATCTGAAGTGCTTCACCACTTTGGATTGTCTGATTAATGTTGTGTGTAATGAGTCTGTTCATGATTACGAGTCATTTGTGGCCTCACATGCTCTCTGAAATGTCACCCTGATTGAAGCCCAGCCTTCTGTTGCAGTATCTTGATAGCCAATCAATAGCCCATCACAGGTCCATGGCAGTTCTCACATGTCATCAAGCTAAAAACCATAAAGCAGCATCTTGGCTCAGTGTTGTCGAGCGAGCATTTTGTGAGCCACTTTTTTTTTTTTTTTAAGTGTTATTAATCCACCTTTGGAGTTCCATGGCTGCCAAGTGTGATTACTGGCTGACTCCATCATGGTGGATGCAGACAAATGATTCATTGCCAGTCATTTATTTTTGACAACTTCTAACAGAGATTTGATTTATTTATTTATTTATTTATTTATTTTTTTGCAATAAACTGCAATGCAATTGTTTACCAACAGAGCAGTCTCACGGGTAAAATGTTCTGTTTTCAGGTTTTAAAGTACCAATTAACTCCTGTGCACAAGAGTTTGAGCTATGAAGATATATCTCAAACTCTGTGCCTTTTACTGTCAGATTCAAAAGTGTTGATCTTGTTTTAGTGGCAAAATGTTCTCCATGCTTTGGATACAGGGGATTGGATTATAAATGAAATGCCAAAGCAGAGGTGGTCGGCTAATTGCTGTGAAGAAATATGTTTGCTGGGCTGAACTCAAGCAAAGACACAAGACCAGTGGCATATTAAAAAATAAGATACGAGTCTGTCGAGCTGTGAGATCTCGTCTAGACTGCTGCTCTTGAAAGGTGCTGACACTTCACGACACACTGGCTGGATTATGGCCTGAGATTTTTTTTTTTTTTTTTTTTTTAGAATAGAATAGAAAGCTTTATTGTCATTGCACGAACAGAAAAGTTCTAAGTACAACGAAATTGCAGGGGCTTCGACGAAGGCGCTGGTCCTAATATAAATAAAGTGCAGAGTGAAAAAAAATAAAAAAAATAAATAAAATATGAATATGCAAGAATTAAAAATATATATAGTCTATATATAAAAACAAAATATACAAAAGTACAAAAGGTTGAGGTTGTTATTGCACATTGTTTCACATGGATGTTGCCATTATCGCAGTACATTTGCATGTTAGTACACAAAAGATTTACGAGTGGCAGGGGTCAGATGCGTGTGTGCGTTAGGGATGGTGATGGCTTTTAGGAAGAAACTGTTTCTGAGTCTGTTTGTTTTGGATCTGATGCACCTGTAGCGTCTGCCAGAGGGGAGCAGTGGTGGAACAGGTGGTGGGCAGGATGAGTGCTGTCTCTGGTGATGGACTGCACTCTGCTCAAACAGTGGGATGTGTATATGTCCTTGAATGTCCTTGGGGGGTGGGGTGGGGGGTTGCTGTGCTGACCACTCTCTGGAGCTTCTTTCGTTCTGCCTCAGTGTAGTGGGAGAACCACACCGAGGTGCAGTAGGTCAGGACGCTCTCAATAGAGGATCGGTAGAAGGTTATCAGCAGCTTCCGGTTGATGTTGTTCTTCCTGAGCACTCTCAGGAAGTGCAGGCACTGTTGATCCTTTTTGACGACAGCCTTGGTGTTGGCAGACCAGGACAGGTTTGCGGAGATGGTGGTGCCCAGGAAGGTGAATGTTTGCACTTTCTCGACAGAGACACCATTGATGATCAGAGGACGGGGGGGTCTGCTCTGCGTTTCCTGAAATCTACAATGATCTCTTTTGTCTTTGTGATGTTCAGGGCCAGGTTGTTTGCTGCACACCACGTAGACAGCTCCAGAATCTTGTCTCGGTAGGCCGTCTTGTCTCCTCCTGAGATCCCAACCCCATCACTGTAGTGTCGTCAGCAAACTTTGTGATGGTGTTGGTGCTGTGGACCGGCCTGCAGTCTGAGGTGTAGAGGTTGTAGAGGAGAGGGCTCAGCACACACCCCTGAGGGGAGCCCGTGCTGAGTGTGCGGGTGGAGGAGAGGTGGGGACCAAGTTTGACTGTTTGGGCCTGGTTTGTGAGGAAGTCCTTGATCCAACTGCAGGTAGAAGGGGGAGTCTGAGGTCTGAGAGCTTATTGATGAGGATGTCTAGGATGATAGTGTTGAAGGCTGAGCTGAAGTCGATGAAGAACATCCTGACGTAGCTCTCCCGGTGTTCCAGGTGGCTCAGCACAGTGTGAAGAGTGATGGCTATGGTGTCTTCAGTTGACCTGTTTGCCCTGTAGGCAAACTGGTGGAGGTCGAGGGAGGGGGGGAGGCAGGCTTGGATGTGTTTTAGGACTAGCTGCTCCAGGCACTGGTGTTAGTGCGATGGGGCGGTAGTCGTTAAGGGTGCTTGTGGGTATTTTTTTCGGGGTGGGGATGATGGTGGCAGACTTAAAGCAGGCTGGAATGGAGGCCTGTGACAGGGAGAGGTTGAAGATGATGGTGAAGACCTGAGCAAGCTGGTCAGCACAGGCTTTCAGTACTTTTCCAGTCACACCATCTGGTCCAGTAGCTTTCCTGGGATTTACTTTGCAGAATTCTCGTTTCACTTCCTGTGTCTGCAGAGTGAGTGTTTGGGAGCTGGGGGTGGTTCGGGTAGGGGTTGTGGGGGTGTGGCTGAAGGTTGTTGTGTCTGGATCTCGAAGCGGGCAGAGAAGGTGTTCAGTTCCTCTGCCAGTTGGATGGTTGAGTCCGTAGCCATGTTGTCCTGGCCCCTGAAGTTGGTTAACTGTTGGATGCCTTGCCACATGTGTCGTCGGTTGTGGTTGGAGAGGTGGTCCTCTATTTTGTTTTTGTAGTCTGTTTTGGCCTTTTTAATTCCCCTCCTCAGATCAGCTCTGGCACCGCTGTACAGTTCTTTGTTGCCTGATCTGAAGGCATTGTTGTGGTCCCTGAGGAGTGTCTTGACCTGGCAGGGCTTCTGGTTTGGGAAAATGTGGATGCGTTTGTCCACCGTGACATTCCCAGTGCAGAACTTGATGTATGATAGTACAGCCTCTGTGTGTGCAGCTACGTCCTGGTGTTCAAAGATGCTCCACTCAGTGTTAGCTCCAACAGTCCTGGAGCTGCAGAAGTGCATCCTCTGGCCATGTGGTGATGGTCTTGGTCAGAGGACTGGTTCTTCTCCTGAGTGGGGTGTATGCAGGGTTGAGGAGCAGAGAGAGGTGGTCTGACTGGCCTACGTGTGGAAGAGGTATGGCTCTGTATGCATGTTTGATGTTTGTGTAGTCCTAGAAACCAGTTTGAGATGATCATGGAGCCTTATCTTACTGGAAGTATCCCTCAGAAGATGGCCCACAAAAGCAGAATGTGTTCAGCAGCTGTTCTCAGGTACTGAGGTGTTTCACCATCACTAGCTGGTCCAGAGCAGTGAACACATGTGTCTGGGAGCTGGTTCTCAGAAGAAAAAAGCAGCAACTTTTTTTTTTTTTCATGACGTTCATCTCATAACTTGTGGTCAAAAAATAAAGAAATTGCTTTAAAATCACTAATTTTTCTGTATTTCTTTTAATAGTTTCGTTTTTTCGCTGAAGAAGGCAATTTTTTTTGCCATAAAGCCCCAAATTTGGCTACATTATGTTTTGAAATAAAAATTACAATGTTGTAAAATTACAAATTATAATCATGTCGTAGTTTTGTCACAAAATCATGAATTCAGCTAATTATTATTATTTTTTTCCTTAAAGCAACACGATGTTATATTGAGCTCTTCAGCACTCCCTTCTGGTTTTGAATCTGTCTGTTACCATCATCGTTAACATTGCTTCATCTCCTGGCTTCTATTACGAAATAAACTGAGAACCAGAGAGCAAACAGAGAACTTCAGTAACACAGATTAATATCACCCAAACACGGACATAGAAGGAAAGAAGTAGGACTTATTAATCCAAAAGGGGTTTTTTGTTGTAAAAATCATTGATTTTTGTTGTAAAATAGTGACTTTTTGTTGTAAATTACAGATTTTCCTCAAAAATCCTTCCTTTTTTGTTGTAAAAAAATCACAAAGTTTACAAAATGCTGACAAAAATCTACAACTTTTAGTTTCAGAATTGCATGTATTTGTTGTAAAAATCTTGACTTGAAACAATCGAAACATAAAATTGCAACTTCGATGTTGTAAAATTGTGGAAACTTTGTTGGAAATTATTGTTTCGATTTACACATTACAACTTTTACTCATGAAAAGCACATTTTTGTAAAAAAAAAAAAAAGTTTATGATTTGCAAAATTAAAACTTTTGGTTATAAAATCATCTTTTGCTGAATTTTCTTGTGTTTTGTTGTAAAATTATAACAACCATTTTGATGTAGAACTGCTACTTTTGATGATGAAACAGCGGCTCCAATACCACATACCGAACATGTTATAAATGTTTATTTCTCTCTCATAAAACATTTAATACAGTTCCAGCTGTCACAGTAAATCCCAAACAAACATCAGGGCGTTTATGTTTCCATCCTTGCATCTGTTCTGAGGCACTACTTCGTACCTCCAACCGTTAATTAGTAATAATTGTATTTGTAACATTCATGTTCCACATCAGAAAAATCCTGAGATAATTTTAGCTGTGATGAAACGATGTTGCCACTAGGGGGCCCCAAAATCAGTAACTATGAGTGAAGGAATAAGATGCTTTGTCCAACTACATCTGAGTTTTATTTCACAAATTTGATCGTTTATGAAGTCTCAGTTTGTAAGATAATTCGTAAATCTATTATGTCAGAAATTCTGAGTTCTTTGTGCTCAAAATTGAAGTCTCAGTTTTGGAGTTTTGTCAGGGTTTTATAAATGTATTTGTGGGAATTTATGAGTTTTGAAATTTACAAATTGAAAACCACAATTTGTGTTTTCTTGAAAATATCAGAATTTCTAACTTTATAAAGTCACAGTCTTTGAGAAGGTCTGTTCAGTTTATTGTCAGAAATTGAGTTTTTTCCCACAGATGTGCCAGTTTATAAAGTCCTTTACTGCAAATTCTTAGAATTTTTCTGATTTTAGTCAAAACGTATGAACAGTTTTTTTTAGTTTATCACTAATTTTATAGAAGTGTGAAATGATGGGTGTTCTTGCAAACTCATCAATTTAGTGTGAATTTGTAAGTTTATTATGTCAGAAGTAGAGTTTAATTATATAAATTTGAAAATTTGTAAGCAACATTTGAGTTTTCTTGCAAATTTGCAAAAACATAAAATATTTCACATCTGCTATTTTATAGTCAGAATTAAAGAGTTTCTTGCAAATATACACATTTATGGTCGTAAATTCATGTTTAGTTTAATAATTGTAGTAACATAGTCAATTTTTTTTATACTTTTATTTGTAAATCTGAGTTTTTGCTGTTTTTGCCTTTTTTTCTTTTTTTTTTTTTTACAGATTTGCACATTCTGTAGTTATAAATCTTATTACAAATTCAGAATCATAATGTTTTTTCTTAAGAATCAGTAGGTTAATGAATCAGAATTTGTGAATTTTATCACCCAGATTTAAACATTTATTAAAAATTTGTGTTTTCTTTCAAATTAAAAGTAAAAATGTTTCACTTTTCTTAGTTGTCCTAAAAATTTCAGGGTTAATAAGTCTGAATTTCTTAATTTTTATCTCATAAATTTGCAACTTTATAAAGTCAGAATCTTTAATAGTCAGAAGTTTAATATGTCAAAAATTGAGTTTAAAAACAAAATTTTAAATTCACAAAGTCACAACTGTGAGTTTTCTTGCACTAAATTTGCAAACTTCTAAAGTAACAGTTTCTGAGTTTTCTATTGAAAATGATTTAGTGTGGTTAATCCTGTTAAGCTGAACTTGAATTTGAACTTTAGGTTCACAAACTGAGATGTTTTTTTTCTGCTGAAGACTGTAACAAGAAAGCGCCAGCAAGAATCACCTAAAAGCGTTTCAACTCCTCCATCACGCTGCAGTTTTAATAAACAGGGATCCTCCCCCCAAATGGAAATTCAGCCTGCAGAAAGCTAGAACCGGCCCTGGTTAATATGGTTACTGCAGTTCTCTCTTTCTGGAACTTCTTCGGTTTCAGCATCAGTTTCCTGCATCTCACCACCAGGCAGTTAAAAACACACTGTTAATCTATTTCAGTTCCATGCTGCAGGAAGGTTCCAGAGTTGGTGGAATGACGGATTCAGGGCTTGAGTTTGAGCCAAGGGTGGAAGATGGTGAGGATGGAGAGGACGGATGAGGCCAGGCCACAGGCTCCGACGAAGCCGGGCCCCGTTTGGTAGATCCCCAGCCGGTCCAGCGGGATGAAGATGTCGCAGCTGTTCTTCAGCAGGTCCAACAGAAGCGGTGGGTTGGCGTAGAGGACAGACCCGACCTGATGGAGGCGTCCACGGAGCCACATGACGGGCAGAGGCAAAGAGACGAAGGAGGCGAGGTGGTCGGCAGGGGCAGGCGGGTTTTTGTGACGGCCATCCGAGTCCAGCAAGAGGCAGAGCTCGTACACGTCCCGCGTTAGGTTCAGGATCAGAGCAAAGAGGTAGTATCTGTAACATTCAAAACTTTACTTCAACTTTTTTTTTTCCTTTCTCCTTCTTTATTTCATTCATTTATTTATTTATTAGAATGGCTTTTTTCCCTCTTTGAAGTGGAGAACTTTGTCAAGCTCTAAAATGCATACTTTTTTTTTCATACAGACCTGGAACATAAAGCAGAGCATCATCTGCATATAAACTGACATTTGTGATATTTAACACAAGATGATGTTCAGTGGAAGCTTGAAGAATTAAAGCAGAGGTCCTCATACAGAGCCTTGTAGTATCCTTCAGTTAGGCTCCCGATACCACTGAGCCCTGAGACGGTGAAACCACCTCTGGACCGATGCCAAGATCTTTTTAGAATTGTTTTATTTTTGATGCCACATACACACAGTTGAAGGAACTCTCACCTGAAGGACCTCTGGCTCCATTTCTGTTGATCCAGTTTGGAGACGAGGCCCGTTTTTCCCGCCCACAACACGTTGTCACAGGCGAAGTACATGGCTCTGTTCAGGTGGCTGATGGTCACGCAGAGCCTGAGCACACTGTCTGACAGGTGGATGGCCCTCTTCGCAGCCTCCACGGCCTCCACTGAGTTCCCCAGTCGCAGCACTGTGGGAAGGCACATATCGGTAACATCGAGACTTCATTACTGGGGAAGAAAAAAAGTTGTGGTGTCTTGCCTTACATTTCCTGGTCAGGCTCAGGTGCGTCTCCAGGTCACCAACGGTTCTACGGAGTTCAGATGCTGCCTTGCTTTTGTGTAGCGTGTAGCCCAACAACATGCAGGCATACTGCGCAGCCCTGCGAACACGACGAGACATTAGTGCAAGCAAAGATCAAATCCACGAAGGAACTCTCATACAGAGCCTTGTGGTACTCCTCAGTTTTTAAAATACTAGCTTCCACTGTGTAATGGTTCATCAAAACGCCTCTGAGCCCAAAGATGTTGACAACACCTTTGAACTGATGCAAACAACCAACTATCAGTTAGAGCTGGACGATCAGTATCACCATTAATTGAACATTTTACTTCGATCACAATTATTTTTGTTCTGATTTTTCTTTTTTTAGCCCACAAAGGACTCTGATGAGGTTTCTGCTACAAATATTCAATTTACTTAAAAATATGTTATTAATCCAAGAAGGGGCAATTCAGTAACATGATTAATTACTACAAGTGAGATATTTTTCTAATGAAAGAGTACATATCTTTTATTTTTAAAATAACTGCACAAATTAAGAATATATGGTCATTTATTGAAAATTTTGCTGTCCAAAACATATTTTGATATTTTAAAAGCCATATTTTGCAGTAATCAAGAGTCAAACTGAGCTAACATTTTAAATGAAATGATAAAATATCCCAATGTTTTGGGATTTGGGGTTGTAGCACACTTAGTGAAGAGTGCTTGTTTATTAATCTAATCCATTTCCATTAATATTTTAAATATGATCTAATGAAAACAAGTACTGATGATCAGAAGAGGAGTAATATAACGATGCTGATTAGTTCAGACATGAAGATTAAATCTGAATCTGCTCCATCACAATCAACCAATCAGCTGATAATTTAGAACTTTGTTTTACATTTTACATACATTTCATCATATACATTCATTTTTTTTTCACAGTAAATTTATGATGCATAGTTCTACTTCAACTTTGACTGTTTTCATTTATAATTAAGATATGACATCACATGGGGGTGACTGTCACGATCATAAAATGAAAGTTTAATGTGAAATATTAAAGGATCCCCAATGCGACTACCGTTTGATTCAGTACTGGCATCAAAAACCCGAATAACTGAGGTGGAGAGCAGCTAGAGTCCACTGGGGAGCTAGTTTATGGTGAAAAGTAGCAATTTTATATTTATATACTTTCAATAACATAACAAAACAAAAAAACAATTCCACAAAAATTAACGATTTTCCAACAGAAAAACAAACATTTTTTTCAAAAAATGTCTGTTTTACCACAAAAACATGTGATTTCAGGACAAAAAGTCTAAATTTTTCAGAAGTCACAATTTTACAACAAAAGAAAACCAAACAAAAAAAAGTTGATTAGTTGCCGTTTTATTTTTAACCAAAAAAGTGGTCTTCTAAAAGAACTTGTGATTTCATGGCAAAAAGTTGCAATTACACACAATTTGAAAATTTACGACAGAGATGTAATTTTATGTGAAAAAAAGCTTTCCAAATGTCTGTTTTATCATGTAAAAAAAATTAAATTTTATGTTAAAAACAACATGCCACAAAAAGTCATGCTTGTACAAAAACTCTTGGTTTTAGCACAAAAAATTTAAATCTTTCAAAAGTTACAATTTTACAACAAATAGAGCAGCTTTTTAAAAATGTTATTCGAAAATGGTTGTACCACAAAAATTGTTTTTTAGGACAAAAGCTACGATTTTTTGAGGGTAGATCAGTTTTTTTCACGACAAAAAGGTCATCATATTGTGAAATTCAGTGTTTAACATGAACAATGATTGTGATTTAATTACAAAGTTTGAATAATTCTGATACCATATTGCTAAACAGGGAGCCCTGAGGTTGAACCTAAGCCACCAAGAAAAACAACATAAGGACCAAGAACTCCAAATGTCTTTCAGAATAAACATTTTTAACCTCATCTGTCACTCAGTCCGTCACCACAGCAACAAGAACGAGCTTAGAGCTGCAGCCCCACCTCCACCTGTAACACCTACTTCAACTCACCGCTGACTTTTATCATATATTAACGCACGCTAAAAGGCTCCGTGTGTTTTATAGCCTCTCTGTGGTGTATTGAATGGTTACATTTACCTAAAAAGTCTCTCCTTGGACTGACTCTGGGAGTTAAAGCGAACCCAGGAGTCCATCATATCTGCGCTGCTTCCGGTCTGCAACAGCCGCGAAACCAGCTTCTAACCCTCCAAAACAGCGACTCCGCCGCTGAAAGTTAAAGTTGCTGTCAGATCAAGTTGTTGTAACAGTAAAGTAGTCATCCAGATTAATTTAATTTAGCTGTTTTAGCAACAACCGACGACAGCGAAGCTGGCCTGGAGTCTTCTTCTTCAAACGGATGACGCATCAGAGCGCCACACTGCCCCCTGCAGACCATCGTCATCATCATCAGTTATTTTCAATTTAGACAGACGCTGTGAGAAATCTGAACAACAACGATAGATAGATAGATGTCAACAGTATATATTTCGTTTATAATAGAGTAAATAAAACACATAGAATACAGAGAGTGAAATATTTTAACATTTGATGAAAAGATTATGTTGTTGCTTAACCTCATAAGCATTTTCAATTTGTATTTTAATGGCAACAGATTAAAGTCTTAGACTTCCTAACGGCTTAGACTTCACTACAAGCTACAGATCATGGAGAACCAGGAATGTTAATAGATTTTCAGAGGCACTAACTATCCATCCATCCATTATCTATACCCGCTATTTCCTATGCAGGGTCACGGGGGTCTGCTGGAGCCTATCCCAGCTCAC
>JBAMYA010000018.1:1552759-1588697 GCA_037176975.1 Arrhamphus sclerolepis
CCCCCCCCCCCCCCCCCCCCCCCCCCCCCCCCCCCCCCCCCCCCCCCCCCCCCCCCCCCCCCCCCCCCCCCCTACTAGTCGTGTTGGGTCTGTGGCTTCCGTCAAAAGTTGAGAAATTTTAACTCATTGATGCATCCATCAACCACTCAAGCAGCTAGCGCCGATGAATGAAATATGTGGGAGCAGGTCTATACCTGTGATCGGTCCTCGCATGACAGAAAAATGAAAGAAATAATTGCTGTGCTTTGTCTTCCTTTTTTATGACCAACAGTTGTGGTAGCATGGAGAAGAGCCTCAAAAATATAGCTTGGAAGGAAGTGTCAGCAATAATTCTGGTATGACTGCTTTTGGGTGTCTGGACACCAGTGATGTATCGCTAGCTAACTAGTCCATGCTTTTAAAACATACCCCTACGATATATCAAGCTGATATAATGAATCAAAAGGCAAATCCCATCAAATGAGAGCCGGCTCCCATCTCTTTTTCTTTCATTCAGCTCACTGGTTACTTTTCCACAGAACACAGTTACCAGCAGTTAGCTAGGAAACAACAAACCAACATACCCGTCTTCCTGGATATTTCAAGGTCAGCAGAACCTGGTGCAGACAGCAGACTCAACACTACAGTTTTAGTCCATCCCCAGTAATTGGTTTATTTTCTTGTCATGACATTACAATCAACCCAGAGTGTCTGATAAACCCTCATCATTTGTTGCTGCAACAGGTACATGTGAAACCAGAGGGGGTAGGGTTCTGCTGACCTCAGCCAAGGGTGTCAGCAGAAAATCAAAAGATCTAGGGCTGCAACTATCAAATATTTTTGTAATCGAATATTCTGTTGATTCTTTCATCGATTAATTGGATAAATCATACTTTTGTGTTTTAAAACTACATCACATGCAAGACAATGAGTGTTCGTCTTAGAACAATGCCCAAGAGAGAGAATTTGTCTTAGTGCACGTGTGTGCAATGCATGTTCAAGCCTTTAAAAGAGCAAATGGTGGTTACAATGCAAAAATGTGTGCGACACACTCAGGAGGGAGAGATGAATTACATGAGTGAGATTTTGGTGCATTTACTCTCTTGCTGCTTATGCCTCGTCACTATCGCTTCATAACAGGCTGCAAAGAATTATAAACAGCGTATGTTCTAACATGTGCTAATGTTCATATCAGTTAGCAACCATGAAAATATGTTACCTTGTAGAGCAGGGATATTCAACTAAAATTCAAAGAGTTCCAGTTTGAGAAAATTTCCTAAAGCAAAGGTCCAGAACATCTTTATAACTAAGTTGTGCTGTGATTTAGTGAGATTTATGCTCAAGTGGTCTGTAGTTGGATCAACATCTGACTGTCAAAGCAAATAAAGGAAAACCATTCTAAACATTTCAATATTTATTCACACTTAACATTAAATCACACAAAAAAATAAACTTTTTTCAAAAACATTTGCATCCATTTGCATCTAAGATGCATAAAGTAATTTAACAAATAAAATAAACTGAAGCAACAGCCTGAATGCTCCAGTGAGAGAAATGAGCCTGTCCTGCAAAGATTTTAAACCTGGGTTGGAAGGGTGTCAGGGTGTTTCAGGGGGCAGATGCTGGGCTTCTCCAGATGCAGCTGCATCTCCAAGCAGATGTGGCCCTGAGAGAGCAGTTTGGACAAACTGACCCTGCCATTTTCTGGCTCCAAATGGTCTCAGACAACTTTCTCAGGTCTAAGGAAAGTGTCTGTACACATGTTGATCACGTTTGGTTCCACATACAGCTGTGAGGCAGTTTTCTCCACAATGAGCGTGATTAAAACTAAATATGGTTCTAGGATCTCCAATGAGCACCTGCACATGTCAGACTGGACCTGACACCATTCCAGCCCCGGTTTAAAAACCCTGTAGGACAAACTCCAGCTGAGTTCAGAGAGTGGGAAAATAGGGAAAGAGAGACTGTTAAACTGTTCAGTTATTTTTAAATAAGTTTAAAGATGAATATTCAAGCTGTTGCTTCAGTTAATTTAATTTGTTCTCAATTTACTTTTGCACCAAATTTTAAAATGCATAATGTTTAAAATTTTCTTATTTTCTTTTCAAATCTTCTCTGGATGATTTAATGTTAATATGAATAAATATTTTTGGAATGTTTTTGAATGGTTTTCCTTGACTTGATGACAGATGTTGATTCCAAGCAGATGTTGATCCAACTACAGGCCACTTCGGTCTAGATCCACTAAACCACATGGAGTCTGTCCATTCTGCATCCGATTGGCCTGTGCATTTCCTGGTCAGCTGAACCAGTAAAGCCGACAACAAAACGTTGTGCCAGTGAAAACAGAAGTGTCCCGACAAAGTTTAAAACCACATCAGTAATTTACTGGTTATGGGTCCGGATCATGGTCCGCCAGTTAGGGACCCCTGCTTTAGAAATTTTCTGCCTGTTACGCACACTGGTGTCTATATTTTCCATCATTATAAAGAGTAAAATAAACTGCACTGCCTTTAATCTTTGTTGATACAGTCTGTGTGAAACAATGATACCGGAGCTACGCAATAGTCTACTAAGCGGGAATGATACGATTGCAGAGACATTTGGTGACGTGAATTAAAATACTCAAGGCAAAAAATGTTTTTGATTAATCATTTCAGCCCTAAAAAGATCCCACCAACACCTCTTCCACAGAGGAAGCTAAACTTATTTCATTTTGCCATTTGCCTTTACATTTCCTCATTTGTCTTATTCTGCTCCAGACTGCTCAGGTACTGTGCAGACCAGCTCTATCGGGTCATACTGCACATTTTTAACCTGAGCCTCAGCCTGGAGAGGGTTCCTGCTTTGTGGAAAACTTCCTGCGTGGTTCCAGTCCCAAAGACTGCACAGGCCAGGGAGCCCAACCACTTCAGACCTGTGGCTTTAACGTCTCACTTAATGAAGACCATGGAGCAGCTGATCCTGAACCACCTCCAACCACTGGTGAGCCCCAAACTGGACCGCCTGCATTTCGCGTATCAGCCTGGTATTGGAGGAGATGACGCAGTCATATACTTCATGCACAGATCTTTGCTGCCCCTTAGGGAGCCTGGAAGTGCTCTGAGAGTCATGTTTTTTTTTTGATTTCTCCAGTGCTTTTAACACCATCCAACCAGCACTGCTCAGGGGAAGCTGGAAGGCGTGGGAGTGGACAGCGAGCTGACCACATGGATTATTGACTACCTGACCAACAGACCACAGTATGTGAGGCTCCATGACTGTGCGTCTGATCAGGTGGTCTGCAGCACGGGGCTCAACAGGGGACAGAACTCTCCTTTTCTGTTCACCCTGCACACATTAGATTTCCACCGTGATTCAAACAGCTGTCACATCCAGAAGTTCTCTTATGACACAGTCATTGGAGGATCTGTGTCTGAAGGGAATGACATGGAATACAGGAAGGTGGTCAAGGACGTTGTTGACTGGTGTGAACTCAATCACCTTCACATCAATGCCACCAAGACAAAGGAGATGGTGATTGACTTCCGGAAAAAAAAAAAAAGCTTCTCAGACTCCACCAGTGAACATCCTGGGCCTTGACATGGAGAGGGTGAATGTGTGCAGGTACCTGGGTGTCCACGTCAATAAATAAACTTGACTGGTCAGACAACACAGACGTCCTGCACAAGAAGGGCCAGAGTCGTCTCTACCTCCTGAGGAGGCTGAGGTCTTTTGGTGTGTGCAGGACACTCCTAAAGACTTTTTAATGACACTGTAGTTGCATCAGTAACTTTCTATGCAGTGGTCTGCTGGTGTGGTGGAATCACGGACAGAGACAAGAGAAGGCTGGACAAATTGATAGAGGGCCAGCTCTGTCATGATCATTGATCATCTGACCTGGACTCAGTGGGTGAGAGGAGGATGTTGGCCAAGCTGACAAACATTCGGAGCAATCCCTCTCACCCCCTCTATGAGACAGTGGGGACGCTGGGGAGCTGCTTCAGCCACAGACTGCTGCACCCTCAGTGTAAAAGGGAACGCGACCGCAGGTCCTTTGTCCCGACAGCAGTGTCACATAGACTGCTGAGCCATGCTCCCTGGAACTGTTCTCGAGTGCAACAACAACAATAGTGTATCCGTGCACCTGTATCCAACTTCCCCCTTAGTTATTCTGTGTATATATATATATATATATATATATATATATATATATACACACGGATTAGTATTTATTTTTCTTTCTTATATCTACACTGTATATACTATAGTCATTTTTATTTTTTAGCTCTTCCTACTATGGGAACACAATGTGCAATGTCTTGTTTTTTTGTCATGCTGCCGTAATGATTCAATTTCCCTCCGGGGATCAATAAAATCCTATCTTACTCCATCAGAGATGCCATATTTTACATTATATAGAAACCTATCAAATACAAAATGAGACAATATCAGAAAAGTACTGCAGAGCTCTCACCTCTGTTTTTGAAGCGTTCTTCTCTGTTTCAGCATGTTCTCCTTTGCTCCTGGAATCTGCTGGACTTGCTGTTGCTGCATCTACCTCCATGCTGTCCAGCGGTTGGGTGGAGGTGTTCTGCTGGCTCATCGTGTCTGAGTGCATTCCTTGTCTGATGGCTGTGCTTTGACCGCTTCTCGAAGCTGAAATGTCAGGTGCGCGGCTGAAGTCACTTGAGGTCTTTGGGTCTGTTTCTTCTCCGAGTCCCACTTGTGTTTTTAGCGTCACATGTTTTGTTGAGCCGGACTTGGACTTGGGCGGAATATATGACACAAAAATGACGTTATCTTCATCCAGGTGAGCGGCTTGCTGACATAGGTCCTCCTGAGCCTCGTCATCATCGTCACAAAGATCAATCACCTCATTTGACTCACCTGGACCTTGAGTTCTGAACTCTGGATTTGTTTTAGGTGCAGCTGACTGTTGATAAGAAGGAGGAAGGATATTTTGGTTGACCTCTGAGCATTCTCTTGCCGCTGTGGACTTGAATGTTGAGCCGCCATTTTTGGCCACAAAAAACACTTTGCCATTGCACACCACCAGAGCATTTTCTTGACCTTGCATGTTCTTGCCTTGACTTGACTGAGAGGTGGTTTGTTTGACAACATGCCCACCCTCGGCTTCAGGTCCAAGGATATGTGAAGGGACGGATGGAGAGTTAAGAGGTCTCAGATTTTCCGGCAAGGAACTGTCCACTTCTTCAATCACCCACCTCGTGGGGCTGTTGGGCCTCTGTGAAACCTTTGGGATCAGTTTTAACTGTGGCTTCACTCTCTTCAGAGGGACAGCACATGAGGTTGTACTGGATGTTTTGGGCAGCGGTTTGACTTCATGAGCTGAAGAGCCACTGGGCTCAAGGACTCCTTGATTCACGGTGGTGACAGGTGACACGAGGACCACGCTGGGCGAGCTAGAGGCCACAGAGGAGCTGGCTGACGATGTAACGATCTGCTCTTTGATACCTGGAGGAAGTTCAGATGCTGGGACTCTCTGGACTTGTGCGTTGGGGGGAATCCGCAGGTACTGTCCTCTGGGGAGTGCAGGAGATTTCACCATCACAGGAAACTCTCTTGGAAGTCTGACCAACTTCTCCAAAACTGATGAAGATGCTGCCATCTGAGGGACTTTGGACTTTAAATTTACAGTTTGCTGTTGTCGTGGAGGCTTGTTTACAGAGTTACTGAGAACTAAAGTGACCTGATTGGGCGAGACGTTCACAAAGGAGAAGTGGTTCTTGATAAATTGTTCGGCTGCAGGATACTTAATTTCCTTTTCAGCCAGATGGACCGGTCCTGGGGTATTATTCATTGTGAAAGCTTTCTGTGGAGCTAAATTTGTTTTGGACTTGCCTGTCGGAGTCGGGACAAATCGTCCATTGACCATTTGGACAGGAATCAGTTTCATGATGTTCTTTCCATCAGCTCCAACAGCAGGCATTGCCTGGTAAAATACACCAGTCCCACTGAGACAGAAAAAAAAAATACAAGAGAGCAAAGAAATGAGAAAAAAAAAAAAAAAAAAAAAAAAAGAACAGGAGGGGGGTTAAAAACACAAAACAAAACAAAACAGCAATGCATATTTCAGTTTCACAAAGAAACACACAGAAGCTACTGGCTTTAGCTCAGGTGGTAGTTCGGTTGTCCAGGAGGTGATCAATGGTGAGATCTGCTAATTGACTCAAACTGTTTTGTAAGGTGGTACCATTCCCAAACCATGAAGATCTAGATGTTTACAAAAACATCAAGGTCGCAAGAAATGTTACAGTTTTTAGGGAGTATAACAGATCCGCTTTCTGATCTGGACATTGGTATTAATGGGCTTTTTTTTCTCAGCAATTAAAAGGAGGGGGAAAAAAAGCCAAACAAACTTATTTTGAATATAAACTGCAGATGATTGTTCAGCTATTTGAGTCTTTAAAACATTTATGATGGAAAATATAGAGACTTTAACAACTATGGTACAGATTTATTGGGTTGGACCACCTTTTGCTTAAATTACAGTACACATTCACTTGCTGTAATTGATCACATGATATTTACTTCTGTCCAGAGTTGCATTCATTTGTTCTACATCTTATTTAAATATGAAGCATTGGACTGTTGTGTAGCGTCCACCAACACACCTCAAAGATTCTCTCTGAGGTTTAGGTCTGGACTCTGGTGTCAAACTATGTCTCACACACCCTCAACTCTTTTGCTCTCATCACCCAATGAAACCTGGCAATGTTATCTTGGAATATGGCTGAGCCCTTAGGTAAGAAAAAGAAAAAAAAAAAGATCTGCTGATAGAAGAAGAAGAAAGTTATTCATTATACTAATTAAATTTATTTAGGTTTAGTTCTGCAAGAGTTTTCTTTTAAACGCTACTAAACCTGGGTAAGAGCAAGTGAAGCAACCCCACATCATAATACTGCCACCACAGGCTGCACAAAAGTTAATAAGGATGGATGCATCTTCAGACCACAAACCACAGTCTCCCATTGTTCCAGAATTTAATCTTTATGCTGTGTCATAAATTGAGTTTAGTTTTTTGTTTGTTTGTTTGTTGTTGTTTTGTTTTTTTTTAATTTACCTTCACTGACTGGTTTTCTTAAGACTACAAATTTGTCTGGTCAACAAATCTTTCTTTTGGAAATGCTCCTGCCTTCACAATTAAACATTACAGTCAGTTCTAATACTGATTTCTTTCAATTAAAGTATTTCCCTATATTTATTAAAAGATTATAGCTTACAACTGTTCTTCCAGGTTAATAACTGCCAGCAACGATGTAAGTTGTTTTTATGAAGACAAGTATTTGATTGCCATGTGGTTACCAGCACCATGTTGGTGACTTTTTAAACTGGTCGGGAAATTTGATGCTTTTTTTTTTTCTGGGACTAGCGGTCAGTAGGACCTGTCCTCACTTTTAAAAGACCTCCATTTTGTTCTTCCATGTTGTCTAGCACATTCCCATATTGCAATACATTAATTTACTTTTGAATTAATGCATTTGCAGTGAAAATTATGTCACAGGAAAGCGGTGTCCTCATTTCACCTGTCCAGTCATGGTGCTTTTCTGAGTCAAATTCAACTAAAAACTATGAAACAACCAACACAAGGATGTTTCACGTTTCAATCTACTGAGCTCTTCTCTACTGGTTCATACAACAGATTTTCCCCCCCCCATGTGCGTTTAACTCTCCCACTGTACCTGTGAACCGCATCCATCTTGCTTGTGACTGAATAAAAACGCCGTGATTAAAGCGTTTCCAACCCGCGGTTAGATGCAACGAAGAGACCCCAGGAGACTGGATAATTCCTGGACTGTTTACTTGACGTCCATGACGACGAGGATCCGCATACGTCACGGCACCGTAGCCCTGCTCGTTGCTATTGTTAAACGATCAGGAATGAGCCTTTAACCTCGCCATTGCATCCTAAGCCGTAATAAAATGCATTTTTGGTCGCACTGACTAAAACCTCCACTTTACATGCTTCTTCTGGTGGCTCTCACTGACGGATGTGTTCAGTTTCCTTGTCGGCTTCCGTTGTTTTTCCATTTTCTTTACTTGTAACTTCCGGTTTATAAAACTATTCTTTTCAGAGGAGAAAACTTTCATTATTACGTTTTAATCTCTGCAGTTTGCGTATTTTTAAAACTGTATATTCTTTAATTGTACATAGAAGTCCCGTTTTGTTTAAAATAACGCCATAAGAATCACTTTAATAGTGTCTTCTTTTCCACTACCTTATTCCCTTTTATTCTTTATTTTCACTTAAAGTAGCTCGTAGCTTTTCCTATTTTCATAATTTCACCTGCGGTATATACCCTGCTTTTCTGCTACCATTGACACAGGCACTCACTTGCCATTTTATGATGTACACCCATATGCATAAACTGTTTTGTTAACAAATACTTAATCAGCTAATCATGTGGCAGGAACTCAATGAAGATGGCCTGTTAACATTTCAGAAAGTGATCGACCAGGATTTTCATCATAGCTGTCTCTAGGGTTTACAGAGAGAGTGGTCAAAAAGGGAACATATCCAGTGAGCAGGAGCTGTAGGGATGAAATGCCACTTGATTTCATTTTTCTGTTTTGTTTCACGTGATAAATAATGTTTCTCCTCATTTTCAAGGTTCTTCCATGTGCCTTGCTGCCTGTACACGTGTTAACGTATGCACGATGATCTTCTGGCAAGCAAGGACTGAATATTCAGGCACCAATGTTCTGATAAAGCTGTCGAATCCAGTTTCTATGCACTGAATGAAACCACAACAAATCAGATTATAAATGAAAATGCACTGTGATGAAAAAAAATGTAGGCCTAAGCATACTTAAAAAAAAAAAAAAAAAAACAACTTTTATTAGGCAAGTCTTTAAGTTAATTACTCTCATACATTTAAGAACATAGGCCAATGTAAAAACACATTCCCTCTTGTGTACCCACTGAGGTCTCTGGTATTTGTAGTACAATTGACACTGATGGTTAAAGCAGGCTCTGTGGTGGTACCTAATCACTTTTACCACATGCTTACAAATTAAGCTTTATAGTTTTAATAAAAGGGTTACCCTTAATACATATAGCAGTTTGTGTGATGTTGGAGCATCTAGCGGTAGCCTCAGTCAATATGTTCAGCATGATAGTTCTCATCTCTGAGTCTTCCCTCTCTTCTATGAGGTGTGCCTGAAATACAAGCTATCCAACAGGTTCATGCTTCCATACACACAAAGTTCCACACTCAGTAACATGAAATCTGAACTAAATTGTGCTCACCTTTGAAACTTAAACATCTACACCAGGGGTAGGCAACTCCAGGCCTCGAGTGCCACTGTCCTGCATATCTTACATGTTTCCCTCCCACAACACACCTGAGTCGAATGGATCACCATCAGCTTGTCATCTGGGTCTGCACAAGTATGTTAACGATCCATTCATTTGAATCAGCTGTGTAGTGGCAGGAAACATGTAAGATATGCAGGATAGTGGCACTCGAGGCCTGCCTACCCCTGCTCTACACACCAAAGTCAACAAGGCTTGACTGGTAGTTTTGTTCTCAGGTATGTACACCTAATTTGTCTGCATTTTATGTACACCTGTTAATGACCACCTGTTCAATTGCTTGTTCACACAAGAATCACATGGCAGCAGCTCAAGTAGTCATATAGTCAAGAGAACTTGTCATAGGTGATGCTTGGTTTGAATGCAGGAAGCCCGTCAACCCCCAGCCTGGAACAATTTGCTCCATGTCTTTACCACTTTCCTGCCTGTATCCTGTCAATAAAGGCATCTAGAGACACAAAATTACAACAACAACAAAAAAAAAAAGAAGGATTTAAGTGACTTGAACGTGGCTTGGTTGGTGTCGGACAACTGGTCTGAGTACTGTTGATTTACAGGGATTTTCACCACAGTCATCTTGAAGGCTTACAGAGAATGGTCCGAAGAAGAGAACATATCCAGCGAACAGCAGTTGTGTGGACAAAACACCTTATTGATGTCAGAGGAGAATGGGCAGACTGGTTTGAAATGATTACAAGGAGAACAGAATAATAATAATTTACAGAAAGAGCTCGAGCTAGAAACCCTTGTGTCCGTTAATGAATGTAAAAGTAACATAAAGAATGTGCTGATGGAGACATGCTTGTTTCCTTGAGAAACTCTGTGTTTTATCTCTACTTGATTTATTGTTTTATTGTGAAAAATGTAAATAGTTATTGTAAATATGTATGCACTTGTTTTGTGTTTTGGCTGCTACCTTGGCCAGGTCTCTCTTGAAAAAGAGACTCTAAATCTCAGTGGGTTAAAGGTTAAATAAAATAATTTTAAAAAAAGGCAACTGGAACGATAACCACGTTACAACCAAAATGATAGAAAATGGGAAAAACTTCCATCTGCAACATTCAGATGGTAGGGTTGGAAGTTGGTGTAAACAACATCAAATCATGGATCATTGTATCACCAACTGAGGCTGCTGCTGGTGATGTCATGGTGTGAGGGAGATTTTTTTTTTTTTTTGCACATTAGTGGATTATCGTTTAAACACCACAGCCTACCTGAGTATTGTTGCTGACCACGTCCATCCCTTTATGACCACACTGTTCCATCTTCTGATGGCTACTTCCAGTAGGATGATGCACAGCAATGGTCAGCAACATCACTCAGGTAGGTTGTGGTGTTTAAGGAATACTCTACTATTGAGCCAAGGAAATATCTCCCACACCATGACATCACCAGCGGTAGCCTCAACCATTGATAAAAGGCAGGATAAATCCATGTTTTTATGTTTAAACCAAACTATGGCCCTACCATCTGTATGTTGCAGCTGAAATCGACTCATCAGACCCAATATTTTTCCAGTTTCCTGTTGTCTTGGTTGTAACAAGTGGTTATTTGTGTTCCTGTTACCTTTTTTCAAACCACCCTGCCCATTCTCCTCTGACCTCTGACATCAACAAGGTGTTCCTCGCAGCCCATGTTTGCCAGTAGATCAACAGTACTCAGACCAGCCGTCCAACACCAACCAAGCCACGTTCAAAGTCATTGAAATCCTGTTTTTTCATTTATTTAATTTTGTGGTTCTCCTTTATTGACAGCATACAGGCATTAAAGTGGTAAAGACATGGAGCAAATTGTTCCAGACTGGGAGTTGACCTGCAACTGCTGCAGGAGGACTGAGGTCTCTGGATATGGGCTTCCTGCATTCAAACCAAGCATCAACCTGACTACATGTGTTCAGTTGCTGCCATGTGATTGGCTGATTAGATATTTCTGTGAACCAGCAATTGAACAGTTGGATATGAACAAGTGTACATGAACTGCAGACAAATAAAGAGTAAATACTTGAGAAATTTCTAAGCATGTGGTAAAAGAGATTCAGTGTATCATCACAGAGCCTGCTTTAACTGTCAGCGTCAGACCTCAGAGGGTAAACAAGAGGGAATAAGTGTTTTACATGTACATTCTTTATTTAAGTGGATATGAAAGAGTAATTTATTTTAAAAAGCTTTACTTAATCAAAGTTTAATAAAATCATTTTGAAGTATGCTTACTTTTTATCATACATTTGCATTGCATTATCAAAAAAACAAATGATAATAAAATGAGGAAAATTATACAGTATGGAAGAATGTTTCACCTTTAGAGAGAAAGAAATAAGGCATCAGATGTGTGCAAAGTTATAAAAATATGATTCAGTCTGAGCAGGGACAGCATCTTCTGCTGTCCTGCTGGAATGTCATTTCCCAGCAAATTTCTGAGAAGAAGCAAGAACCTTTAGAGTAATGATAACAATAAAGTTTATGATTTTCCCTTTATGATCTGATTCGTTGTGGTTTCATTCAGTGCACAGAAACTGGATTCAGCGTCTTTATCAGAACATTGGTGCCTGAGTATTCAGTCCTCGCTTGCCAGAAGATCATCCAGCATACGTTCACACATGTACAGGCAGCGAGGCACATGGAAGAACCCTGAAATGAAGAAACACGTCATTTGTCACATGAAACAAAACAGAAATATAAAATAAAGTGACAGATTTGGGGTTGAAGCTGAATATCCTGGTTTGGTTAAAAGTTTTGAATTGAGGATAATGATTTAGAAATATTTAAGTGGCAGGCTCAACTCTGATCGTATATGAATGTTGCACATCGATGCTGATGAGTTGTTCCCTTCAGGGGGCTCCACAGTGCATCATTCCTCTCCATCTAACCCTATCCTCTGCATCCTCTTTCACTACATCCACAAATCTCCTCTTTTCTCTTCCTCCAGACCTCCTGTCTGGCAGTTCCAACCTCATCATCCTCGTACTGATATGTTCATCATCCCTCCTCTGCACATGTTTAAACCATCTCAGTCTGGTCTCTCCAGAACATCTAACATGTCCTGTCCCTCTGATTTCCTCATTTCTGATTCTATCCATCCTCGTCACTCCCAAAGAGAACTTTTTTTTAACTTTTCTTTTTCAATTAAGGAAACGATTTAATATTTTACTATCTTACTTCTTGAAATACAACAGTGCACTCTGAGTATATTCTTACCTTTAAAGGGGCCTCCTTTAAAATCCAGTGCTACTTTCCCTTCTTGTGTCAAATATCCAAACCACTCTCCGCTCTCAGAGTCAGGAAACTGAAATAAAAAATGCATGCACACATTCCATGAAGCCTGCAGTGTAATGCAATAAACAAATACTGTACATGTAACATGTGTACAATATTCAACGTGCTCCACAGTTTGCATCCACTTGGTTTTCACTGATGCTGAGAAGGTATTTCTAACAGAAAGTTCGACGTTCAGCAGCATCGGCCTCTTGTACATGTAGGTGCTGACAGCCGAAAACGTGTCCAGACGTTAATATGAGGAGCAAGGCCCAGAAAAACAAATGTGATGCTCTTCTTATGAAACTCCCAAATGTAAATTCCTGTAAAGGCGTTCTTGTGTTCAGTCACAGGGTCGCTGGGAGAAAGCAGCTGATGGGGGAGTGGGGGGTGGGGGTATCGAGTGACGGGTTCAAACTCAGAATCTACTGAATGGGTGGTCACCAGTTTAACCATTATACCACACAGCTGTTGGGAGTGAAAGCACTTCGTAGATAGAGACTGGATCTCACACGACTCCTATTTAGCTAATTGTAAGAAAAATAGTCAGAATAATTGATTTTTTTCTTAATTGGGCTAATATACATCAGAATTTATAAGTCCCCCTCCCCTGTGGACGCCCTGGACAGGATGTAAAAAGTGGACATGTCCAGGAAAAAGTTAATTAATTCCTAAATGTTCTACCTTGACTGTATGATTGTTAGACTTTATAACCGACTGCTTATAAGAGTAAGAGTGTTGTTGGTAAAGTCAGTGATTTCAAGTAAAAAACAAAGGTTTATCCTTTCAAATGTTTTTTTTTTTTTTTCATATTTATAGTTTTATTCACGGGTTGAATGTACAAATTCTTTTTTGCTTGTTTGTTTGAGTTGCAAGGAGGTAACTGTTCAAACATTTGTAAATTCAGTTTCAATATGCCGAAGAGAATTTATATTTAATAAGCTGAAATAAATGATAAAGTTTCTCAACTCACATGGCTGAACGTATACTGGTAAACGTGAAGGAATCTCTGCAGCAGCTCAGGCTTCTTGGTGTGACTGTAGGCCATGAGGAAAGCGATGAGAGCCTCGCAGTGAGGCCACCACAGCTTCATGTTCCACTCCAGCTGCAGACAGAGCAGCGTTTAATCTGAAGCAGCTTATCAAATGGAATAATTAAAGAAATCCTATGACTTCAGTGGAGCAACCAACCTGCGTGGGGCAGTGGCCGTCCACATCCAGGAAGTAAAAGAGGCCCCCGTGCTCCTTATCCCAGCCGTACTGATAAGGGAGCTCCACAAACTTGTCAATGGCAGTTCTTTGGAGGTCTCCGTCGCCCTTCTCTGCACTGTACTGGAGCAGGAACCAGCCTGCTTCCAGGGCATGGCCTGAGTCAGCAGGACAGAGCAACTAAGCAACTGAGGACAGGAAAAGACTGCAATTATCGCATTATCTGGAAGTTACCTGGGTTCTGCAGTCGACCCTGACAACCCGGCAGCTCTGCCCCATCCGCTGACACATTCTCCAAAATGGCTGTGCCAGCTCTCTGCAAAATGATACAAAGGAACAGAAATGCTTTATTTAGAAAAAAAAATACCGAGTCGACAAAATTGCAGCTTCTGGCTTCTGAACAACAGGGAAGAAAACGTCATGTAAAGTTAAACTAGCGCTGCTGGACTGGCTTCACTCATGATGTTGGCTGTTACATCAGGCTTTTAAACACGCGGCACGAAGCCTGTGGGATATGTACCCAGATTTGAACTGAGCGAGATGAAGGGCTTCATCACATCAGCACCCTCTGAGCGATGTTTCAAACGTGACAAAGTACAGGCCTTTTTCCGAGACAACATACTTTACCATTCTGGAAGTCTGGCCATGCAGCAACCACCCCACTTCCACGCTGAAGCTCATCCAGGAAGTACGTTTTGTTGCAGTTTCCAAGACTGACCACTAGGTGGCGGCTCCAAAACAGAGCAAATCCTCATTGACCTCCATGTTAAAGCGCCAACTTTTCTGCAGAATTTAACGTATTTACAGCCTGGTACAAGAATTTTCTTGTGATTTCATGTGACACCCATGACAACTGTATGGGGGGGGGGGGGGGGGTGTTTTTCCTCCCACCTCGGATGAATGTATCTTAAGCAATACAGCTGACCAATCAGATGTCTGGATGTCATTTGACATACTTCACTGACAGCTAGCCGCTAGCTCTGCTGTTGGCTTTGCCAGCTTTGTCCCGCCTCTTTGCAACATGGCGCTGTTCAGTTCGAGGAAAAAATTGGCTTCGGAGGCTCTCTGAACACATGTATGGGTCACATGACCTGATAGTTCGTCCAGTATTTACACTCCAAGGGTCTTCTCTGATATACTGATAGTCTCAGAGAGGATTATAACTTAGTTATCAAAGCCACCGTGTCTTATCTTTAGTTGTAACAGTCACAGAGGTGACAACAGCAGTCAAACGATGTCCGTGTTAAAATCTCATGAATGCGTCGCTGCATGTAGCTGATTGATCCATACAGGCCTTGGTCATGTTCAGTGATTGAGTGTGTGTCTTAGCATTTCTGAGATTCTGTAGCTTCTGTTCTTGTGACCTTTGACCTTTGACATGAAACTTGGAAACAGCTCAGCTGGTTTGACAAGTATGGTTGATGAGATGTTTTCTGTTGGAGAAAGCTGGAAGCTTCATTCAGGCTTTAGATTGCTTTAGCTGTATCACAGCTGTGTCTTTTATCTGTCAGACCCACATCTGGACAGATGTATTCTTACAGCTCTGAGTCCAGTGAGACAGTAAAAGATAAAGTTTTTCAGACACATTTTACTAGAATGCTTTCCACGCTAAGTAAACAGTTATATTTGAGTATTCAAACGTTCAATAAACAACAAATACCTGGACGTGTTGTAGAATCTGACGCACACACCAGCTTCCCAGCTCGCTGTACTTCTGAACCACCTCCGGCTCCCGGCCCTCAGTCAGCTGTTGGACCAGACACAACAGCATCATGGGAACTGCCATGCTGCTCGTGGGAACATCTCCTGGAAGCTGGGGCCGGCCCAGGCCTGACGAGTCCACCTGAACCCAGTACATTAGCTGCTCCATCATCTGCTCAGCCTCCCGCTAGAACACAGAAGAGCAGACACGCGGTCAGAGAACACACGAACACCAGGACCAGAAGCACATTTACCCTGAAACTCCACCACTCAGGTTCAAGAAAGCTGCATCGCAGGTCAGCTGTGTACCTCCACATGGCAGAAAACACGGGGGAACCTGTCAGTGGACCCCTGAGCAAATCCTTCCTGGTTACATCGGCAAAAATCTTGTATTCATGTCTAGTTTTTAAATGTAAATGTGCTCCTTTTCACATCTTCTACGTCTTCAAGCCGTTGATAACTATCATTAGGTTATAGACCTTATGGCATGTAAATGAGAGGGTAATCAGAGTTTCAGTACATCTTTGTTAACACCATCTGTCTCTGTCAGAAATGTTGCTGAAATATTGTTTTATTTATTGTTTACATAACACATATAACGGATGAAAAAAAATTCTCTAGTGACGATACATGTAAAGGTAATATTAGGTACAGGTTAGCTGTTGGTGTTCCTCAAAGCTCCATACTGGGCCCCTTTTCATTTTTTATCCACTGACTTAAACCGTCTTTTGGAGAACAAATGATGGATCAATTATTTAATCTCATCCACAATTACTCATGATGCTGTAAGAAACCTGGAAATAATTTACTGCACCAAAGCTAAAGCACCATCATCAGGCTTTTTGACTCAAATACAGAAAGGTTGGTTAAAAATAAAGTTTAACTGAAGTTTATCATTTTCCTGTACTGTAAGAGATCCATTCATACCTGCATATCCTGGTCACCAGTGACCCTGCTTAGTTCATCCATGGCCATTATGTAGAAGCACTCGCTGAATATGGTCCTCTGAACTTTCACTGCTTTGCCATCTCGTGTTAAGCAGAAAGCACATTTCCACTGACCACTGCTGCTGGACACACGAGCAAACTTCCTCAAGAATGCTCCTCCTGAGATAAAAACCAATAAATGTCATTAGTTTTTATTTAATAGACACATTTTAGACATTTTTATTAAACACATTGCTGACTTCATCTACATATTAAAGAAACGGATTTATCTAGGAAATGTAGACAAACGTGGAGTAAAATTAACACCGCGGGATATTTATGGGACCACCACCAACTGAATTTACAAAAAACAAACAAAAAAAAAAAACAGGGATGTTGTGTAGAATGTAAATTAAGACAGAACACACAATTACTTAGACAACTTAAATATTTTAAAACTTATGCTGATCCAGAACAGGAAGCAACATGTTTCAGAAAAAAAGGGACGCGTTTACCACTTATATTATTTTATTTCACAGTCATACTGTTGCAGTAAGTGTACAGCGTTGTTTGGCATTGTTTAACGTATTTTTGGCTCTAGTGGCTTTTATTTGCATGACAGGAAAGTGGGGCAGAGAGAGGGAACGGGGAGGACACGTAGCAGGCTTGTGAGCCGGGAGTCGAACCTGCAACCGTTGCAGGAGGACCGGGCCTCTGCACATGGGCCACCTGCTTGGTATTGTCTTGCTAAAATAAGCAGGACCTCTGTTTGCAAGGAAGATGCATACGAGTAAAAACAGAGTACCTGTGAAATCTGAAACTACTCACATACTCTTCTCAATTCAACGAAGCGTTTTATCTTTTATAGAACATCCAGTTTTTATAACTGCGGGACATGTGATGGAGCAACTTCTAGCTGGTGTTCCACAAAACCAAGTTGCATGATTATTAGGAGTGAGTCCTAGTCCTCGTACAGGATTAGGACTAGTTCAATTCAATTCAATTCAATTTATTTATATAGCGCCTATTTACGACAAGTCATCTCTAGGCGCTCTAGTACCAGCCTCTAAGATTTGCAGTCAATGTGATATACTTGACAGCTGTGTAGGGTTCTTCCACACGCTACAGAGGCTCCTGTTTATTATATGAATACATTTAAACTGGTAAATTACCAGTAAGTCTTGTTTCTTCAGACTTCAATCATCCAACCCACCAAACAAGAGTGAACATTAAAAAAAAGAAGAAGTTACACCATATTTGTGAACTTACGCTTATTGTGGTGGCTATGCTAAAAGCCTGCTACTCTGAGGGTTGCAGAGTCAGACTCTGTGCCCGGCGTGGAGCACTTTACCACATTTCAGTCACGATCACCAGCAAGAACAGAGCAAACACTGTCACGATGTCATTAATCACCAAAAGGCTACAAAGAGCACTGTGTTGCACCATCTGTAGTGGAAACGTGTCAAGCGTAACAAATTTAACATCCAGCCCTTTAAGGCTGAAGAAGACGTTTTATCTCAGCATGTAGAATTAATACAATGCAATAACCTCCCAGGATAATGAGGAGCTGAACTCAGGAGCGCTGCAGGAGGACTAGGCCTCTGCTCATGGGTGGTCTGCTTAAACCACAAGGCTACACAGTGGCCCTAGTTTTCCTAAAGGCCAAAAGGTGTGCTATATTTATTTACAGTTGTTTCACTGTGGCTGTTAAAAACACATTTCTAACTCTGTCAGGGAGGTTGTGCGCCTGCATTTGTTGGTTTATACATGAAACCTCTAACAGAGGTGGAACACAGCCCAACTGAGAGATGAGCTTTTCATGTCGTGCCGGGTTTAGATCCATAACTTTTTCTTTCTTTTTTAACTTGGATTTTGTGGAGTTATGGGGTCTCAAAGTGCTCATGTTTCAGAGCTTCAAATCTTTTTGAACTTACAGCACTTGCACATCTTCTGTATGTGCTATTATTAGCGAGGACATGAAGTATGATAGACAGTGTACCACTGAAAGCAGAAGTTTACATACACTGTACACAAAGACATCAATTTATTTATTTACAACGTGAGTTATTCTGACTGAGTTTTGTTAAAAAAATAGGTGGTAGATGTGCAGAAACAAAACTAGCATGACCTGAAGAAATGCTCTACAGATGCCATACATAGAAAAAACAAACCTAACCATGAGGACTGGCTTCGTCACTGCAGTCCTAAATAAATCTAAGGTCAGTGTTACACTCACACTCACCAGCTTTTGCAGCTTCCAGGATTTCGGGCCTGTGGAAACGATCCATGGTGCGATAGAGGCGGCAATACATCCACACCTGCGAGAGAAACAAGCTAAGATATTCTTGCAGCATCTCGTGCTCTGGGCATCCACAGAAACTGCAGACGTACCTGTCTGCCCTGCAGCCAGACGTACTTCAGCTCATCGTAAACCTTCCCCTCCTTCCCGATGCAAGTGAAGAAGCCACTGAAAAGCGAAGCCAAGAGACATTAACCACAAAGACACAGGCTACATGCGCCACACTGAACCTTGTGTGAGTACGGTACCCGTGCTCAGTGTCGTGGGAGTATTTGAGCCAGAAGTCCACAGCGTTGTCCAGCTGTGTCCGGATGTGCTGACGACACTCCTCCAGCTTCATCGCAGACATGGTTTCTTTCAGAAAAAGAAAACATAAGATGCCGCGTTACCCATCTCATTATTTCTTTTTTATCATTAATCATGTTTTATCATTGATAGGGATCAGAGGTGGAGGGAAAGGGGGTGGGCAGATGAGTGGGAGAGACTTTGTAAAGCACTTTGTGCTGCATTTTTATTGTAAAAAATATTTATATAGGTTTGATTTGATAGTTTGTTATCTAATTAGATTATTAACAAAAGTGTGAGGACGACTGTGGAGCAGAGAAGTGAAGGCAGCAGGGATCTGATAAACTAAATTCATGAAGACTTACTAAAATGGGCTTCTTTTTTAATTAAATTACTGAAGAAAAGTAATTTATTAACTGATGACCCCTTTTACACAGTTCCTCCAGTTCAGTCTGTGAGGCTGTTACTGAACATCTGCACTAATTTATAGGCTATATCTCTATCCCTTTACTTTGTGGGGAAATCTTTATTTACTTATTTTATTTATTTATGTAGCCTATTTATCTGAAGTACCCCATATATGTCTAGTGGTCGTACCACTGCAGCCAATAAACCTGTAGAATAACTGCACTTAAATGCAATGAATATTTTGAGCATTTCGTAGTGAGTCGTCGTCTCCAAATAGAAGATCTTTGGTTACTTCTGAATAAAATAGATGTAGGCTACGCCTATTTATAAGAATAAAAATGCATATCACGTTGTCTCTACGTGTTGGATAAAAGAAAACTGCCGACATGTAAAATTAAATATAATGTACATATTACACTATATTACACATGTAATAAAATTCAGAGTGTGGACAATATTAATTTCCAAAAGCAGATAAATGCCACGTCTGACAAAACTGGTCTATACTTGTTTTTCATGGCCACTAATTTTTCTTATATATCAAATCTTCATGCGTCTTCAACTATCAAATCAAAGATCAGTTTACCTGCAGGACCTTTCGTCCTTCAAACTTTAATCCAATCAAGGACTTGAGATTCTTCTTACATTTTCCAGTTACAGAATAAGAAATCAGCGACCTTGCTGTCGGTCATTCCAAAGCAAACGCGAAATGAAGCCTTTTAGTGCTCATCTTTTAGTGCTCTGTGTCGCAGCAGTTCAAACTAAAACCCGAAACCAGAGATTTTCTTACCTGCTCCTGCAGGAGCTCAGAGCGGAGACCACAGAGAACCTGTCAGTCTGCTGATGCTGATCACATGACCAGAGGAGGAAGTGAAAGCTGACAGCCAATCACAGCGGAGCGTCCGTCCTGCTGATCCAATCTATCACCATACGTCAGGTTAGAGGGAGTGTCATCGTCTTACTGACAGAAGATGTTTGACGAGGAGGAGATGAAACTGGAACTTTTTCTGATCCCCGTTTTCTTTCTGTAGTTCCTCTATAATAATGTAGTTTATCTACTATTATGTACTTTTTCTATTTCTTAGCTCATTTGCTGTGTGCCCCCTTTGCATTCAGCGGAATTAAACTTCAGGAAAGTGTGAATTATTTACGTTCAGTCTTGGTTAAACATATTGAGACATGGATTAAAAAAAAGAAAAAAAAGAATGTATTTTTATTTTTCCCACAACACCATAATGCTGCTAGATTATGTATTTTCTCTGGTTTTGTGTTGACCTTTTTGTTTTGATGTTGATGTTGCTGTTTCTTTTTTTTTTTTTTTTTTTTTTTTAAAGGAACATTCCAGAGTTAAAAAATAACTGTAGGTCTATTTTTTTTTTAGAAGTTTAAGAGCTTAAACTTTCATTTGCATAATGAAAAGCAGGAGCGTTCATGGTCTACTTACTTATTTGGACATAGATGTGTCAGTACTAATGCAGATGTATGGAAACGGAGGCTTGAACGCTCCTGCCCTTCATCTATCAACAGTAGTTTGCACAACATCAGTAGTTGAATTCTATGGATTTATTTATCAAATTGTACTTTTCATACACATTTTTTTTCACATACAGTTGAAATGAATCGGTTTGTCTGCAGGGATCCTATAACTTTAGAGGATGGACATGTCTTAGTCATATCATAGCCTTAAACAGGCTTTTTCTTTCTTTCTTTCTTTTGTTTTATTTGAAGTATTTTGCCCTGAATTGCTAACATGAATTGCCATGTTGCTGCAAACACATATTCTTTTTATTACTCAAAACATCATCAGTTCACATCTCTTTGGTCCCCAGTGGTAGTTTACAGTCCTTACTTCAGAGATTAATGGATAACGAAATCAAAATCCAAAATCTGAGAATCAAAACCAAGAAATCAAAATCTGTAAGTGGCAGAACAATCATCTTTTCAGTTACACTTTTCTTTATCAGTTCTGAAACCATAATTCGTCTTTTTCAGTCTCACTTTTCCTTTTTGTGGTTTCTATTCTGGAACGAGTGTAAAATCAGTGCCACATCGATCTACAGCAGAGGAGGCGGGACATAGCTGAGATGTAAGCTAAATGAATGAACGGATGAAATAAGAAAACACTGATAAAATAAGAAAAATGAGACAACAGATTTAAATGTCACAAAAAGAGTTCAAGTGCAGCATGTCTAGAAGAAGATATTTTCATGTCCTCTTGACAGCTTTTTTGTGGTAATAATTTAACAGAATTACATTGACAATATCTGCTTTTCTTCAGACTTTTCAGACCATTGGGAAAAGCACATCAGATGTTCCAACGTGTTTCAGAATAATGCAGATCGCTGCATGTTTGCAACCTTCTCAGGTTCAAATAACTCTGATGACACTATGAGCTCATGGAGCTTCAGGAATACTCTCCTCACGAGCTTCTGGGTAATTTCCTGCGTTGCAGGGAGTTCCTCTGCCTGTGAGGCTGAAAGTCTGAGTTACTGAAAAAGAGCAACAACACAATCTTTGGTCATGTGACGACTCCTGAAGCGGCGCCAGGATGAGATGAACATGTTGTCCTGCTTCTTCATGTGTGTTGGAGTGAAAGGCACGCTGAGGATGGCCGACACAAAAGGATCAAGTTAACAACTAAAAATAAAATAATACGTGTCCTACATTGATTTGAGAGAGAAACATTGAAAATGACTGTTCATATAGACGTCCCACGTATGCGGTTATTGCTTTGCTGTTGTTGTCTGCTGAAGGTGGTCGTGTCTGGAGGGTTTTGAGCAGGGAAGCCGTGATGGAGCTGATTTCAGTCAACATGAACTCATCTGGGATGTCGAGTTGGACTGAAGCTTCTCAGCAGGGTCAAAGCTCTGAAAGCTGAAAATGTCTAAATGTCTTGACATTTTTTTCTTTGTGTGTGACTTCTTCTCCACAAAGATCCCATGTTCTTTCTTGGTAAAGAATAATCAACATAGAGGTCTTCATTATGGGGGTGTTTATAGAACTGTGACTCGGTGACTCAGCAGAGGAAAGTCCACGCTTACGTGCGCTCTCCTGAGGTGTTGTAATGCGCTCTTTTAACACATCTGCAATAACACACAGAAGAGTTGAAACACACAGACCAACCTGCTTCTCCGTTGCTGCAGAGCACCAAGAAGCGGTGAGCTGCCTGATGGGAGTCTGGAGGCTGTTTTGGTTTCAGAGACCTGACGGAGCTTTTCTTTCTGCTTCACAGCACAGCATCTTGTCAAGCAGTGGCACGATGGCAGGAGATTTCCAGGGGAACTGTGGTCTGGGGGGCATCCTGGGTGCAGGCGTGTTCCTGACAGGTTGGTACTGTGGTAAATTCAAACACAGAAGAGGGGCAGCTGCAGGTTTCTGAGACAGCATCTCCTCCATATCTGCAGGATGCGCCGTTCTCTTTGTAGCAGCGTTCCCAGTCGTCCAGATCACTTTTGGTAAGTGAGTTTTTTTTCTGCTCTGAGTATTTGTCAGGCACCAGCTGGCTTTGTTTTAGACTACTACAAAATCTACCCAGAGTGTAACTCTGCTAGTTGCGTTGTAAATACAACCGTACTCTTGGCTGTGGTTTTCAGGGTAACTTAACAGGCACCTCAATTAAAAAGCTAATTAACCATCATTCCAGGGTTCTCACGGCGTTCACAGTTGATTGTAGGGAGGTTTGTGGCTCCTGGTATGGATTGCAGTGCACAGCTTGATGACATTCACTCCCTGATACTCACCTGGAGGTGCAGGGGGCCTAAAACTCCCAGGTTTCAGAAGCGTTTGTGGGTCTGATGTGTGGAAATGGACAGAAGATGAGCAGATGTTATGTTGCAACTCTCAGACTGAGTGTTTCGAGAGGACGCAGCATGGAAGCTGCGACTTGTTTTAACTTGTGTTAACCACCTATGCAAATACTTTTGATTTTCACATGACAGAAATGACAAAATACAGTTGAACGCTGCAACAAAATAAAAATTATAAGATGCAGCTGGATTCAAAAGACGAACAGTCACAAAAAAAGGGACGTCTCATTTTGTCAAATGATATTGAGAAGTCGCTTCCTCTCATCTCGAGTCTGTCCTTGACTGTTCTAGTCAGTTCTCTCTTACAAAGGTTCAAGGATGTACAAACCAGGAATTATTTTCACTGTTAAAGCAAATCAGCGGTTAGCGCTGCAGCCTCACAACAACTAGGTTCCTGGTTTTATATCCAGGACCACCAACATAACAGTCATTTCAGTGACCTAAAGTGGACGGACCTGAGCATCAGAGGGAAGGTGACTCGAAGTACAGGGGTGCAGTTCAATAGGCAAAAAAGAATGAATAAAAGGAACAAGTCAAAATAAAATGGAGTAAACCCAGGATGACACCTGTCAGATGAGCCGCCGTGCAGACAATCATCTACTCAAAATAATAGTTTTGCATGTGTGCACGGATCACGGTACGACTTTGTCACCTGTTCCAGGCTGAACACCAAAACTCAGAACTTCTCGGGTCCAGGCGCATAAAACTTCTTTAGTTTTATGACTAAATCTGCGTCTACGCACAAAAGCAGAAACGTGCATAAGCTTTCTGTTTTTCTTTTTCACCAGATTTATGAAGGCCTGCACACGCAACTAAATAAATAACAACAATAATAATAATAATAATAAGGTTCAATTGCAAGACAAAGGCCACAAAGAGCAATAGCTGAAAGACCTTTGATTTAGCCGATGCTTTTGTAACCTGTATTTGAGTCGTAATGTAGAGACGATCGAGAGGGAGACGAAGGTCTACAGATGCAGAAGGAAAATCTATTTTCTCTTTTTTTCCACTCCTCTTTCTCATTCTTATGGGCTCCGTATCAATTCATCACACTTTCTCCCAAACAAAACAAAACAAAACACATTCATGAAAAATGTTTGTGAACAGGTGCAGTGTACATGCATGAGTGTCCAGCAGCACCAGTCATCCCTGTGTACTTGATGGTTTCCGGGATCTGGGCCCTGATCATGATGGTCCTGTTTGCTTTGCCGAGACTCTGTCCTGCAGCACCTGGTCAGACCATCTGGACAGTGTGGATCAGCACCTTGCTGCTGTTCATCTTCATCTGGTTCCTCTTCGGTTAGTCTGTAAATGTGTGTTTGTCCTGTTCATTTGTTCATTTCATAAAATTGTTTTTGCAAAGGAAAACATGTAAATATTTGTCTCCGCTTGCAGGCAGTTACCAGATTTATTCCATATATCCACCCAACTACGACAAGAACGCGACAGCTTCAAACGGAGGCTCCAAAAGAAGCATCCACACTTCTCCAGAACCTCAACGTGACCTTCTCTTGACCTCGGAGAACCAGAGCGCTCTGGAGAAAACCAGGATGATTTCCATCAACCAGACTTGGATTAAAATGGCCCTCGGCAGCAAGAGGAGCAGAGAGCAGTTAAATATTCAGCAGGAAGACCAAACGGAGGCCACGGTGCCGTACTGCAACAGAGCAGTGTACATGTTTGCTTTCTGGACCACCACGCTGGTGTACGTGTTCGCAGGAAACATCCTGCTGATGACCACCTGCTTATACGGGTTCATGAAATGCATCGATACGTTTGTTAAACATCTCACCACCTGAAATTAGGCTTCAAAGCAAATACCAAAGTGACTTTGAATTTTTTATGCACAGTTATATCTTCATTTCCTTTCTGCTGTTCCTTTCAGGGGTCTCCAGAGCGACTCATTCGTCTCCATCTAACTCTGTCCTCTGCATCTTCTTCTCTCACACCAACTGACTTCATGTCCTCTTACATCCTTAAATCTCCACTTTGGATTTCTCCTCCTGTCTGGCTGTTCCAACCTCATCCTCCTCCTACAGACATGTTCACCATCCCTCCTCTGTTCATGTCCAAACCATCTCTGTTCATGTCCAAACCATCTCAGTCTGGCCTCTCTGACCTTCTCTCTAAAACATCTAACATCCCTCTGATGTCCTCATCCCTGATTCTGTCCGTCACTCACTCATTCTTTTAATCTGTACAGCAACCTCGGTTGTTTTAAACTGTGCTCTATAAATAAAGTTTGAGTTGAGTTGAGACTCCTAAAGAGAAGCTCAACATTTTACCCTCTGCTACCTCCAACTCTGCCTCCTGCAGCTTCTCTTTATGAATCACAGACCACCTGGGCGTCTGCGTAGGTGGAATCAGCATCTCCTCAACACACCCACATTCTGCCATAAACGATCACAGACACGGACCTTCTGGATGTTTCTGCTATAAATCAGCTGCTGCCAGCTGTTGCATGCACACCTGTCTGTCTGTCCTCCGTGTGGAGCCGGGACACCATGACACTAAATATGTCGGAACCACGTTTGAGTCACTAATAACTTGTTCGTACATCGATCGTATGCACATTTTACGGTTCATATACACAAATCCATCTTCACTCTGAGCCCTTTTAGTCAGCTGTAGCGATTACATTTGTGAAACGGAACCTTGCTGTAAATTGTCATTTGATGTTGTTGTTCTCCAGACTGTAAGGACACTGGATGTTAGACTGGTCATGTTAAAAATGTCTCCAATTTAACATTATATATTGTTCATGGTATCAAACACATACCACTCCAAGAGCCGTTTTTACCAGAACTGGTTCTGGCAGCAGTCGGTGTGTTTAACACTGGACCCAGTTCAGCACATAGATCCAATAACGATATGTATTAATCAGTAATCATCTGGGGCCAGGAAACCTTGGTGGCCACTAAAACTCTGCATCCTGATCCATTCATCCTTCAGGAGATTAGAGATTAGACTGACCAGAGATTAGACTGACTGATACAAACATTTTCACAGTTAAAGCAACAATCAGTCATATCCACCATTATAGAATATAATTTAATTCTGGAAGTGTTAATGGAATGGACTAGTCCAGGGTCTATGATACTGGTTTGGCTGTTTTTGATAATGCAGATCTGCAAATCTGATATGAACTGAAGTTAAAAGTGTGAGATGAACGTGGCTTCAGTTGTTGTTCAAATTCTCCAGTCAAGTCATGATCCTGGATGCAGTCCCACCTCCATACTGAACTCAACTGTCACACCTACAGCACCTCACCGCTGTCTTTTTTTTTCCCTGAAACCATACTGCTGTTCACAAACACTCGCTTCTGCTCCTAGTCTAGCTTCCACTGCTCTTTCCCATAACTTCATTGGCTCATCGCCTTTATTTCTCTGTAGCTGCCACAACTCTGCACATCTCCACTCTTCTTTCAAAATCAGCACCAGCTTCTCCTCCATTCCTCAGACATCCTCTCACTCTCCAAGATCCCGTTGAATGTCCAAGTCAGAAACTCTGCTCATCAGGACCAGCTGCCCTTCCTCTCTCCATCCTCACTTCAGCCTCACTAATCTCTGCTCCTCCTGGTCCACTTCCATCTCTTCTTCTCTTGGTTCTCACCCAACCGAAACTAAACGCAGGAAACGTTGGCACCAGCTTGTTTTGCTAAACTGAGGCTGAGTAAAATTAGTTTTGAGTGCTCCTTCCTTTTTACATGCTTTGGGAAATAAAAGAGGAAAAACTACTTGACTCAGACTGGATTTGGAAACAGAAGTTTTAAAGTTGCTTCACTTAAAGTGATTTCAAAATACAATAAAGGAAACTTGGCAAGTTTCTCAAGACCAAAAAGAGAACTGAAGAGGTTTCCTGCAGCACTGACATGTCCCCAGAAGGAAAAGCATGTTTATAAGAACCCTGTATGAAAATTAAACTCTCCATGTGTTAGAAAGAATACAAACATAAAAGGTTTATTGACAAATAAAAAGAGCTAGATGAGAAAAAACAAACAAACCATGAAATATCCAGGGTTCATTGTCTGCAAAAGAAAAATGGGTTTTTCTCTTTTATTTGATCGACATTGAATATTATAGATATAAGATCAGTGAAGGATCAGAATCACACCTCAGATAGAAAACAGCCCTCAGGTGTATCACACTCCTCTGGATGGCACCGGTTTGGATGATGACTGGTAATAACTTCAGATTTTAAAAAGATGCTGGGATTAGGAGGAGGAACGAGGCCTGTAGGTCAGGTGTCCTGATGAAATTAAAGAGTATACAGCTGCAAAAAGAAGTTTAAACATTCTTCATGTCTGACAGGAAAGAGGAGGAATCTGTCCCCTTTTGCTTTTTTTTTTTTTTTAAATGTTAGAAAGATGAGTAGAAACTTTCAACACAGCAGGATAATATACTTTTTATGGCTTTATGGGCATAACTGCATTCATTTCAGCTGCACGTTCACCATAGTCACCTTAAAGCACTTTACTCAGAGAGCACTCAAAGTTAAATTTGTTAAATATGTATTCCAATTCAGTATAATTCATTGTAATTAATGAATCATCCAATTCTTTCCTAATTAGTTCATGTCCATAAAAAAAAAAAAAAAAAAAAAAGAAAAAAGCCAACAGATGTCCTCCAATCCTGAGGAGACTGTGGAGAGGAAGGAACCAGGTTCCCTGAGCTGCAGAACCAGACCATCATGACCAGTTTCACTCTCATCAGACCCTGTAGGGACTAAAGATCCCGATTCCACAGAACTGGATCAGTCCAGATATTTAAGACCAATTAGGCAGCAGCTAAACAAAGGCCACAAACTCACCTCCCTCTGACAGCAGTTTGGATCAGTAGTCACTTTCATGAACTCATGAAAATGTTAAAGCAACATTATAGAGATTCCTGTACAAACTGATCTTTTTAGAACTTACAAAGTTAAAACAACCTACTTTTGTCTGTAAGTTCCACAGTATCACTACACTTGGAGTAGGAATTCATTTTGATCCAAAGGCTAACATTAATGACTATTTTATTACAAATAAATATTCTAACTCAAAACCATGTGATAATAGACCGATGGATGTTTGAGCTCCGGAGTGTTTGTGTGTGTGCACAGCTGCAGCCTGCAGCCTTTGCTTTTTTACTGGTGGTTTTGGAGCAGTGGTTTTGTCCTCGCTGCATGGCCTTCAGCTCCTCCTGGTACAGCGAGCATCTTGCTGCAGCATGGACAGTTTCCTTCAGCTTCAGCCAACTCCTCCACAAACGCTTTTGTTGTTCTGAGTGCCATGACGGCTGTGTGCTCCCAACACACCCATGACTGCAGATCCATTTTAACTGGTGACAGTGGGACTTTCTGGCATCCTTAAACAGAACCCAAGCATGAAAGTATTTTTTAAAAATCTCCCTCACTGCAGCATAATAGAAATTTTCCTCAGCTGTTTACTGTCAGAAAAATAAAAGATTTTATAAGCGGTATATGAACTTATGAATGCAACCGTAAGCTGTGTTTATTAGTTTTATTGGAGAGTTTAAAATAAAAACATATGAATGTGATGCAATAAAGTGCTTACAAGGGTCTCTTCATCCATCAATTAAATACATCTGAAAAGCAGCATTAACCCTTTTATGCATTAATTATTAAAAAACATACTCCCCCCAAACATAATAAGGACATGCACATTGATATTCTTTTTTCCCCTCATATTTATATTCTTTAAAAAAAAAGTAGCGACATGCCCATCTCTATTCACATCATGCATCACATCATTAAAAAACTAATTTTTCAGAAGTTAAAATTCTATTTTTCCCCATAAATGTATTTAATCTTCTCATGACAGAAATGTAGACTTAATAATGGCCAAAAACTTTTTAAATTGCTTTTTTTTCCCTCAGTGCAACATGTGAAAACAGATGCAGAAACTGTTGATGTCACTGAACTGACGCATTTGCATCCAAACCATCCAGAACCCAACAGCTTTTAAATCTGTCAGCTGCAGCGACCACTGTGCATGAAAAGGCTCGAAAGCACCTGCAGGTGAATATACGTCTTAGATTGTGTAGTTATGCTGAGGCACTTTGAGTCCCAGCGATAAGTAGGCGTCACTTAACACATCTGTAAGGGAGGAAGCACCAATATCCATGGCAACGGCTGACACCGACTGTACCAGACACAACCACACTGCTTCTAGTTCGTTTTTTTTTGCTTAAAAATGGTTGTAAAGTTGAGATGGATCAGTGGAATTTATCGCATGGCCATGTTAAAACACTCATTTTCACACACATGTGGAGGAGTGATGAGACTGGACTGGGACCACTGGCTACAGGCAGCAAAGGTAACAGGAAAAGAAGAAAATACGCAGGTCAACGTGAACCTGCTCAGAGCTTTGTCTCCATGTTTGATCCAGCTGTTTCTGAAGATGTAGAAATGGATAATGGCTACAGTTTGAACTCATTTCTGAATGAAACACTGCTCCACTGATCCCTGATTTCTGGTAAGAAGCCGCCCTCAGCCATCTCAACTGGACTTTGGCACTCCAAGAACGGCGCTGCTGCTGCATCTGGATGTCTGGATGGCAGCGGCAGAGTCCGACAGTCTGACAGCAGAGGGAGGGGTTGGCGTTTTCTGGGAATGATCCTGAGCTTCGTAGCAGGTGGTAACCATGACGACGTCAGTCCTCAATGGAAGGCAGCGAGGTCATGGGCACTCGACGGAAAAAGAAGCTGGATCCTCTGAAGAGGTGACCCTGATGAGAGGGCGGGGAGCACATGAGTACTTAGGAAAAACAAACACATGGAAAATGGAAGTCAAAACTCCTGATGTACCTTGCGGTTCAGATGATCCCAGCAGTACAACCAGGATTTGAAGATGGGAGAGCGAGGAGGAAGACCTGCAGCCAGCCTTACATCACAAACCACAGCCAATCAGAGTCGAGCACCAAGACTGCGTCGATGATTTTGATCATGTTTGCTTCACACTCACCCACAGTTGTTGACCGCCATGACATCAGCGACCAGCATGAACGGATAGGTGAGAACACTGACTGCAATCTGCAGAAACACAGTCTGCATTAATACGACTGAGCGTGCACGCCAGAACATGCTGACACGACAGTCTGAGCGGTGAACTTACGCCCATCACAAACTTGGTGTAGCTTCTTACTGCTGAGGCCTGGCTGAACTGGAAACACAAACACAAACACAAACACAGAGGTAAACAACTTTATTATTTATTTAACGGTACTTTGGATCAAATTTGCCAAAATTCATCAAAAAAGGTAATAAACACCAGAAATCCAGACTACAGCTGGCAGGCATTAAAAAGTCACATCTGAGCTCATCCACTGGTTTGGATTAAGTTCATTTATATCACACACAGAAGAAACAGTCCGTAGAGCTCGTTATCTAGATGGACGTCACAAATATGAGCATCATACTTACGTTATCTGAAAGGATTTTACAGGACTTCATGTTCCAGGACTGAGCTCAGCTTTACTTAGTATTTATAAAATACTGATGGAAACGCTAACATAAAAAGTTTTTATGCTCACTCAAGGCTGTTTTTCATCTTCTAAACAGAAATTTAATGTTTTATTATTAATGCAATTGGTGGCAACGTCTGTGATTAAGTGATTACATAAACACACACGACTAAGGAATAACTGGAGAGTTAAAACGTTTGTAAAAGTCAGTCTTTTCTCTTCCTCCACCTGCTGACACTACACAGCTCAGAACGTGGTTACCGTTAAATTAAAGGGCCAGTTACTCTTTACGTGTTCAGCCAGCTAAGTTGTCAGATTTCCTGCTAGTTCCTGGACTAGGTCAGTTTTTAAAGAAAAAGAAAAAGAAAAAGAAAAGAAAATTTTTGTCATAAAATCTCAAATTTCCCAAAATTTGTGACTTTTATCATGAAACTGAGGCTTTTGGACTAAAATCACAGATTTCTCTTGTATGATTGCAAATAAGAAAAAAAAAAGACTGATAAAAACATACTTGTAAAACAGTGAATTTAGCGATATGTTATATCTTTTTTCATTAAAAACAACATTTTCTTTGTCATAAAATCTCAATTTTCACAGAAATTGCAACCTTTATCATAAAATTAAGACTTTTGGCAGTTCTTCTAAACTGATAAATGTGCTGGTGGTTTAAGCAGGCGACCCGCGTACGAGGCTGCAGACCTCCCGCCCCGTTTTATTTCTATCAGCTCACTCCAGTGACTTCATGACGGTCCAGAACTCCAATACAGTTCTCTTTCTTTGCTGCCTCTTTCATGACAGTTCTAGTGATCATGTTAGACAGCTTCATCTTATAGTTAGCGTCTGGCTAACTCCACATAGTAAACACTGTCACCATGGTTACCAGGTCAGATTACCATAAGCGAGTTTGAAAACGTTTTTTTCCTCTGGCCAACATCTGCATGATGTTTGTGTGGTGTCTGGGGGGCGCCAACGGCAGTGGGCCGACCCAACTCCAGCCAAGCCCACAGGTCTGAAGATCTGGGAAAAAACCTGAAAAGATCCACCTCTTCAGCCGATGTTAATCAGATGTTAGCGAGCTGATGTGATGTCTTATGGTCAATATCAGCCAGATGTATGCGTGCTGTCTGGGATAGCGCTGTTTAAATGGTTAAATGGGATTGGCTTATGAGTAAATAATTTCCCATGTGGGGTGTGTTCTTATGATTGGCTGAAACAAGGAAGATATCTGATTGGTTGCAGATCATTCCATGTTTAAAAAAAATGTATTTGTGAGTTGAAGGCATGTCAGGGAAGTCTCAAAATTCATGTTATATTTGTGTGTGCATCAGAAATACACATGTGAATCGTCCAGTACATTTGTGAATCGTCCCGTGCATTTGTGAATCGTCCAGTGCATTTGTGAATCGTCCCGTGCATTTGTGAATCGTCCAGTACATTTGTGAATCGTCCAGTACATTTGTGAATCGTCCCGTGCATTTGTGAATCGTCCAGTACATTTGTGAATCGTCCCGTGCATTTGTGAATCGTGCTGCACATTTGTGACCTTTGAGACTGTTCTAACTCCATACATCAATGATAGAAGTGGGAAAGATGTGGAGAAGCAACTGGTCTGACTGTGGGTTTCTCTCCAGACATCCTGCAACTCTGGAGTCCATCTTACATCATCTTCATCAGCCCTGGTATCGTTTAAAGCGGCGACTCCGGCTGTGGTGTGACTGGGATTTGTCTTGAAGTAAAGTTCAGGTTTAAGTTCTGTTTTGTTGCTTTAAATTCACCTGAAAGCTGGACTAAATTCAGCTGTTGTAAAAATCTGTTTTTGCTGTGTAGATTTGGGCTTTCAAGCCACAAGTAATTTATTATTATTTTTTCATTAATTGAAATAAAACTGACCTTCAAATATTTGTAACAATTTATATGTAAAATCACATCAATGATCATCGTTTGCTTTGCTCCCGGCAAAAGTTTAAAGGACTTACGCTTTCGTCGACAGCGTAGGTGTTGATGAAGTGAGCCAGGAGGTTACAGCACCACAGGAAGAGGACTTCTCCCAGTACATGAGGTACGAGACCACTGCAAACACAGATACTGGTCAGACTGGTGGAGCTGAAGGTGCAGTAGCAACTGGACAAATGGATGCTGACTTACACGTAGAATCCAGATACTCCTTCCTCTTTAAAAATCTTGACGATACAGCTGAATATCCCCCTGAAAATGTGGCAAACTGCATCAACATGCAGGTTCTTAAAATGTTTTCTACATTAATAAGGAAATGTACGCAAACTTCTAAATGATCTTAAACAGTGAGAAATAGTGTTATATGTCCTTTATACTGTTTATTTAAACTTCAGGAGTCTACAAGACATTTTATAGTTGCTTTGTAATGAGAAAAAAACATGGATTTATGAGATCTCACCCGTATTTGGCTTCTCTGCCAATGAACTGGGCCATACAGCGCACAGACATCACTGCCAACAGGAAGCAGAACAGCTGATCAAATAAACATTCACGTGGTGTCTGATCAGAACATCAGTTCGTTAACTCTGACAGGCGAGACGACGTGGATGTGTAACGAAGACAACCTAGAGGTGAAGGTTATGGGACCGTGTGCAAACGGAAGGAGAAATGTCGTTTTGAAGACTTTTACCTGTTTTCATGTCTTTGATATTACTAATTTGCTTCATACATCTGCCTGGAATTCTGCTGCACACTTGTTGAACTGCTGCTTACACCGTTCTTTCAACAACATTTCTTCATGAAGTCATTAATTAATGCTTTTAGCCTGAATTGACAAATTAGACCCCTGTAGTTCAGGAAATTCAAGTAGCTACTGTAACCAGCTGCTAGCGGTATTATGATCATGTTCACTTCACTGCAAAGCTCCACTGTTTAACGAAAATTGGCATTTATGCATTTTGGGTCTTGTTTCTAAACCAACTGGAAGGATCCTTCTGAAAATCTTTGTTGTACTGGTTGCAGGTGTAACATTTAACAACTTGCATTAATGTATAAATAGATAATTGCTTGTTTTTCTTCTCTGTTCCAGAAATGCACTCACCTACAACAAACAAAAAAACAAAACAAAGGAGGATGAGGAAGAGCCGCTGCTCTCTGGTGGACACAGAGCTCACCAACCACTGAAGTCAACAGATTTGATGAGATATTGTGGAAACTAAACCTGCGACCTGTGTAGAAAAAACCCTGCAGACTCATCAATAAAACACATAAATGAAGCAACACAACCACCCTGAAGGGTCCGAGGACCTGCAGTACTGCAGTACTACAGTACTACAGTACTACATCTGTACCAGGACCTTTTAGCTGGTGGTTCCTGCAGCTGAAACAGAAGAATGTGAAGAAGGAAACCTCAGCAGGTTCCTGGTTCCTGGAGGTTCCTTCAGGTCCAGCGCTGTTATAAAGTTCTACTCAGGCAACAAATCAGGATGGATAACAGTAACTTCCAGCTCTTTATTGAAATGTTATGTCATTTCAAAATTATTTATTCTATTAAATCTATCATTATTATTATTATTATTGTTGCAGATTCAGGGTCCAAATCACATAAAACCAAATAAAATTAAAAGAAAAGGAGGAATAAAAGTATATAATAATACATAAAAAGATTTTAGGAGGCAGTTATCATCATTATTATTATTATCATTATTATATTTATTCCATTTAATTTGCATGTATTTATTTTTATTATTTATTTACAAAATAAATAATAATTTCATTCTTTTTTTAGAGAAAATTCTTTTTTCAGAGTGTTTGGCAAAAAGGCAAAAATGAATTAATTGATAAGCGACACAGCAAAAAACAAAATCAACGATTAAAACAGATCCAGCCTTATTTTGGTCACGATGCTGCTTTTGTAGATTCAAGCAAGTAAAAGTTTCTTCTTCTTGCGTGAATTCATAACGTAATTAATTTCAAGGTACTTTATACTTCAGGGTCAGGACCCCCGTCCTCGTGTTACGGCTGCTTAGCAACACTGAGAGGAAACAGGATGAAAGTGGCTCAGCTCTGCCACAGGGAACCGTGTTGTGAGGAGTTTTTCCCCCCTTTAAAGGTAGGATAAGTCGTTTCTGCATGATGTCGTGTTAATATTTGAAATATTTGCAGACATGAAGAGCCAGCTCCCCCCCACCGCCCCATCATGACCCGACTCTCCTTCCTCCTGTTGGTGATTGGCTTCAAGCAAAAATGGGCTTCAGCGGCTCTCCATACAAATGCATGGGTCACGTGACCAGATACTTTGTCCAGTGTCAATGGTTCTCAGTTATGTATTGTACAGAATTACTCACCTTAGCTTTAAATGGAAAAAAAAAAAAAAAAGGACGTACCATGAAAAGGATGCGTGGCCACTCTGGACAGGCACTGGATGAGCATCTCATGTGAGGTCTGAAAAACAGCTTAGTGTAAACATTTCTTTTCCCACTTTAAAAATAAAACACACACACACAAAACTTTATGTTGTGAAAGCACCACAACACAAAGGCAGGAAGTCTGCTCTGGACAGAATAACGTTTGACACCAGAAACGCACTTTGAGTCTTAAGAAGAACAAAGTAGAGACGTTTGTCTCCAACTTGCAGTAAGTCTACGGTGGAGAACAGACTCCTTCACTTCTCTCACCTCCTCAACCACTTTCCTGAGTGAACTCTGCTGTCCGTCTTTCTTGGACCGAAGCGTCACCTGCTGAATGAAAACATCACTTTTACAGATCTTCCCAACACATTACAGGGTAAATAACATTTTGAAAAGCTGCTTTAAAAACAGTTATTGCATTAATTACTTCTTTACAACAATATTAAATCATTTTATCAATAAATCAATAAATAAAATGACGTGACAGACGTGCAAAGGTAAAACAACAATGATTTAAAGAGTTTCCTCTGTCATTCCAAACATTTCCTGTTCAGAAGTTGCTTTTGCTATTTGTGTGAGACCAGACAGTAGATCAAGAAAAGTAAGAAAGTCCTGACAGTCATAGTTTTCTCATACATGTTCTTATATTTTCTTTAAAAAAACAAACAAAACTCTTTATTTAGGTATGGCAGTACATATCACAAGGGTAATGCTGCTATTTCACAAACAGCAACGAGCCAAAACAAGCAAAGCAGAGAATTCACATTACGTCATAAGAAAACACGACAGAACTCAAAACAACCTCAAAAAAAAGTTTCTAAAAGTGTTTTAGTCTGTCGAGGCCGACTGGTGTTCAGGAAGACACGCCTCCCAGCTGTCAGTCAAGATGCTCTACTAGTTTTACGACTCGTTACAGTGTGTGCTAGGTGG
>JBAMYA010000018.1:1588797-1604411 GCA_037176975.1 Arrhamphus sclerolepis
AAGACCTCTCTGACAGGGGATTCTGCCAGGCGTTCCCAGCAGACCCTCATGATACGCTTGGGTCTGCCAAGTCTGTCCGACTTCCTCCCCCACCAGCGGATCCAACTCACCACCAGGTGGTGATCGGTTGACAGCTCAACCCCTCACTTCACCCGAGTGTCCAAGACATATGGCCACCCATCGACAACCATTGACTTTGTGGTTGTCATCTGACCTCCGGCCTAGGGTGTCCTGGTGCCACGTGGCACCACGTGGTCCCACGTGGGCAATAAAGTCTCCCAACAGAACTATGAAGTCCCCGGTCGGCGCACCTTCCAGGAACTCCAAGAAGGCCGGGTACTCTGCACTGCTGTTCGGCCCATAAGCCAAAACAGTGAGAGACCTACCCCCCCACCTGAAGGCGGAGGGACGCGACTCTCTCATTCCGTGGGGAGAACTCCAACACATGGTTCGCAACACATGGAGCTATAAACAAGCCCACAGTGAGAGGAGGCGTGCTGGTGTGGGCAACTCCAGAGTAGTAGAGTCCAGTCTCTCTCAAGGAGTTGGGTTCCAGAGCCCAGACTCTGCGTGGAGGTGAGCCCGGCTATTTCTTGTCGGTACCGCTCCACCTCCCGCACAAGCTCAGGTTTCTTCCCCCCCAGCGAGGTGACATTCCATGTCCCCATAGCTGGAGGAGTTGTCCTGGGATTGGGTCATGGGGGTCCCTGCCCACAACTGCCACCCAAAACACAATGCACCAGTCCCCTATGGCCCTTCATGCAGGTGGTGAGCCCACTTGAAGAGGAGCCCATGTCGCTTGTTCGGGCTGAGCCCAGCTGGGTCCCGCAGGCAAAGACCCGGCCACCAGGCTCTCACCTGCAAGCCCCAACCCCAGGCCTGGCTCCAGGGTGGGGCCCTGGTAACGCCAATTCGGGCGACATACTCAACTTTGCTATTAACTTTCTCATTGGAGGTCTATGAACCGCTCTTAGTCTGTTCCGTCACCTAGGACCTTTTTGCCTTGGGAGACCCTACCAGGGGCATTAAGCCCCAAACAACATAGCTCCTAGGATGATTCGGATACTCAAACCCCTCCACCATGATAAGGTGGCGGTTCAAGGAGGAGATCCATGATGTCACTAAGCCCTTTTTGTGTGTAACTTCAAACATCTCAACTCACCTGTCCCAATGTCTGTAATCTGGTACAGCTACACAATATGGTTGAGCTCTGGTGGCTTCAGCACCTGACTGGCAATACTCCACTTATCTGTGTATGTCAGATTTACCAGCATTGATTATATTACCAATTGCCCTATCACAAGCCCTACCCCCCTTGGTTATTGTGGCTGGGTCTTAGAAGATAATGGGACTTGCATGATGATGTCACTTCACTCCCAGGAGACTTTTGTTTTTGGAGGAATGAGGTGAATATTTCAGGAGCACACAGAAGGGCTTGCAAGACGCATTTTAAGGATATATTCAAGATGTCTTGCTCACTCAGCAACAAGATGATAAAATGGAGATTAAAAATAGAAGCTAAAGCTTCCAAATCACAGAGCAAGAGAAACACCGCATCACCTGGTGATCAAGACGGATGACCACAAAATATATATCACCTATATCACATGACATGGAGCAAGTTGACTAGTTTTTTTTTTTTTTTTCTTTTTGGCTTCAGTAGCTGGTATCTGCTGGCAGTAAAACATACTATTAAACATTTACTTACCTTGGAGCAAACAAGGCTGTGCTTGTTGATATTTTAGGTGTTTAACTGGGTTCGGGGCCGTCCACAAAGTTTAATTCACAGCCTACACTTTTGGGGGTTTGGTTTTGGGAAAAGGAAAAAAAAAATCACCTTCTAACCTCTCAGGGTAACATGAGTCACTGTACTGTCTTGTATGATTAGCTCTCAAATGCTAACCTCTGATCATGCCCTCTTACAATGAAAATTGATTTCAATTTACAGGCACGGTCATACAGTTGAAAACTTATTCCCACCCATGTATCAGACAAAAGATTTTCCACTTATATTTCAATAAGGATTTCAGAATTCTACAGTTTAATGACAATGGCATGCAAACTTTTAAAGCTGTAATGCTGAGCAAGATCATTTCCTTCCAGTTTTAAAATGGACTCGATTAAACTGTTGTCCCAAATTGAATTGATTAGAAATTGATTAGACAAAGAAATGAGTTTGGAAGTAAACTGATAGTGACTGGGATATGCAGGTAGACTTATGTGAAAAGCTGGTTGTTTCTCAGGAAATAGTTTGCACTAGTTTAAGACCTGATATGGTTTAGTGTTCATTTAGTCAGAAGGTTTATTTTATTGAGCTGACAGTTTGCTGACTGCGATGGACTGGCAACCTGTCCAGGGGTAGGCTCCAGCAGACTCCCGTGACCCTGTACAGGAATTAGTGGGTATAGATAATGGATGGATGAATAGTTTCCTGGAAAATTCAGTGGAGGAAGCTGATGAAAGGAAAAAAAGCTCAGATATGCAGACTTGAGGGCAGAAGCTGAACAGTGAGGATGGAAAGTTAGGGTGCATCCAGTGGAGGTTGGATGTCAGGGTTTCATAGCTAGATCTAGACTTTCATTACTGGGTATATCTGGGCAGAGTTTGAGGAAGATGGTATAAGAAATGTCTGATGAGGCAGTCAGATGTTGTCAGTAGATCTGGATTAGGAGAAATAATGTTAGTTGGAGACCAAAAGTCTAGTTTTAGTGAACCTCATCTGGTAAAGAAGAACAGGGAGTGAAGGTAGAGTGAGAGGAAGTCCACCAATCAGGCCTCAGAGGAGGAAAACCAGAAAGTGGAAAGCGACTTAAGGAAGTGGGTGTGGCCAATTTGACTTTGTTTGTGTGGGAACATGGAGGTGAGTGTGTGTTTGCTCTTGCTAGGTGTTAGAGAAGATCATATTGGTATCACTGCCTGGAGTTTATATGTGGGTTGTATGGGTTTGCTGAAGGTGACAAAGTAATTTTTGGTGCGATGGAGCAGTGACAGTTGGCATTAGGGGAATGACCAGAGGGCTTTTTCACAAAAGTAGGATTCAGAAATCCAGGATAAGAGATAAACCCAAAGCTTGACATAGCGTCACCAGTTCATCCTGGCTTCATTTGTTTCACAAAGGCAAACCAGGCTCAGGAGGTGCGGCTTTGTCAAACCAGGTGTAAGTAATCCAGGTAAATGTGCGTCCACAAATTAGAAGGTGCCTGCTCACATATTTCATCCCCGTATTTATTTTAGCCTTTAAAAAAAGGCTCATGTCACTTCTGATGCTGTGACAAATAGTGGCTTTGCTAAGATTTTCGGCATCTCCGACTGCATCTAGGAACATACTACTTGTGAAATATCTGAGCCCAACACAGATGATCTGTGTAACGGTGAGGTCCTGGCTCCACTCGGTGTGGTGCTGAATCTTGGGGCCCAGTAGTCTGCAGGTGGTGGATGGCTTTCCCAGAAAAGCGGTAGCGCTCATGAACGTAATTGTCAGGAAAAGCCAACGGGTCGGACCTGTCCCGAAACACTCTCTTGTCTGAAAGCTCTTCTCAATGTAAGTGCTTCATCATCAACCACGTCTTTCAAAAATGGGCATCATTGTGAAGGATGACACGTGTTTGGGGCTACTTATATGGTTTGACTTGATTGACATCACCTTTGCTTCTATATCAGTCATTTCTCTAATCTCCTCAACACATGCGATAGTCTATTAAAGACCTTTCTGACAACAGCGTCTTCTGAAGCATAATCGAACTGTAACAATGCCCACATGGATAATTTAAAAACTCATAATGATAACCATCGTGACATTAAAATAATAATAGGACTTGAGTGAATGTCAAAATGACTCAGTGGTATATTATTGCAGGTAGATTTTTTTTCTTCTTTTTTTTATTTTTAAAGTCACTTCTAATGCTTTTTGAAAATTAAAACTCAAATACAATTATATCCTGGGCTGTCAAGTTTGAATACATCCATCCATCATCTACACCTGTTATTTCTTGTGCAGGGTCACGGGGGTCTGCTGGAGCCTATCCCAGCTCTCTCTGGGCGAAAGGCAGGGGTCCACCGTGGACAGGTCACCAGTCCATCACAGGGCCACATGTAGACATACAACCATTCACACTCTCACTCACACCTGAGGGCAATTTATGAACACCAATTAACCTAACGAGCATTTCTTTGGACTGTGGGAGGAAGTCAGAGTACCCAGTGAGAACCCACGCAAGCACGGGGAGAACATGCAAACTCCACACAGAAAGGCCCCTGTGGAGGCTGGAACCAGGAACCTTCTTGCTGTGAGGCTAACCACCAAGCCGTGCTCTCTGTAAATTTTATACTTTAAATTTTGTTTTGAGTGCTGCTGCAACAGTGAAAAGGTGGTGAGAATCATTTTGTGGCTCCAGATGGAGCTGTGAATGACAAAATCTGGGTGTTGGACACAGGAACATGATGCTCGCTGACACTCCTGTCCATCAACACTGTCACCCCTCAGTAACTGCATTACTTCTAAGCTGAACCTCTTCAGAATCACTGTGATCCAGATCAGTTCAGTTTCATTCATACAGCATATGTTACTACAACGAGCTCTCTCTAGACGATTGAGCAGGACCCGACTCGCTGGGGGGGGGGACCCTCCTGCTGAAGGCCAACCAGGGAGAGGAGGACAAGATGAGGCAGAAAGGACAGAGAGGATGAAGGACAGAGAGAGAGGCACAATGAAAAAGAAAAAAGAAAAAAAGAAAAAAGAAAAAGCTACCAACTTCAGAGCAACAAAACTACTTAATATGTTTCAGTATTCATACTCATCTTCCTTTTTTAATTATTCTTTTAGTGTTTCAAGTGGGGTGGCCATGGCTATGGGTAGAATAGGATGTCCTCCAACCAGAGGGTGAGCAGATTAATCGCAGCACATCCACCCATCAAAGTGTCCTTGAGCAGGACACTGAAATCCACTGCAAATAAAGCTCTTTGTACCACATATAGACTCCTTATAGTGATATTTGAACTATCATTACGCTGTGATTTGTTGATCAAAGTAATTACTAATTAATAAGGTCATAATTTTGAACAAAACAGTCAATTTTTGTTGGACAGCCTGAAATATTACACAGTGTCTGTTTAAAGTTAACTATTAAAAATAATCTTTCAGTCCACCTTGTTATTCTTAAACTTGTGATGAGTGCCACATAGAAAAAGAAGGGAAATTGGATCACTTTAACCCAACATTGTAGATGTTAGTAAACAACCTAACTTTCTTCGGGGTTTGTCGTCCCTCCTTCACAGGGACTCCCAGGATTTCAGCATCTGTTGTTATCAAGCAACTGCAGTCTCTCCTTTACTCTTACCGCGCTGTCGGCAGTCTCGGTTTTTCTGTTTGTAGAATTTGAGGTTACTGTAATTGAAAATGGTGTTCTCTGGGTGGCAGCACCAGTCAAAATCTGTCCTTACTTTGGGACTTGTGGGGTTTTCCACCACACAACTTGAAAACGTCCACGGATCTGGAACGCAGTTTTAGAGCAAGAATAGGGAAGAATATTGAAATTCCAGGCTATGTTTAGGTCATTTCAGCACAGAAAAGATTGTCACTGATGACAATATGAGTGGTAATCTTGTCTACTTTTCAATCTGAGAGTGTTCTGCCCAGTTACATTTATATTTAATATTGTGTTGTGATCGGCTCTTAAAAATCTTGGTTGCCAATGATCTTCCAGTCCACGTGATTTTATTTACTTTTGACTCTACCAGTATTTATAGTTCAATTCTAAACCAATGGGAGTACTTCCTTAATTGCATTTGGACTTTGTCCCTATAAAACAGAGAGGAACCACTCACTGAATGCGGTCAATGCTAATTTGGTAATACTTGAACTTATTTTTCACAGGTCAGTATCTAAAGCATGCACTATGGTTATCGAGGCATTGTAGTGTGCAGTTTAGCGTTTGCTCCCGTGGTTTAAACCGAGCAAAGATCTAAAATTATAGTTCACTGCGCTTGAACTTCCTCCAAAAATAAAGAAGGGGGAACCATGTGAAACACAATCTTTAAATTCCATGGGGAGGATGACCCCGATATCGTCTACCCAGAAAGATGGACCGCCTCACGGACAGCTCACGTCAGAGAGCTGCAGACAAGCCAAGCGACACTTCCTGTTTTAATGCAAGGAACAGCAGCCTCCTGCAGTCTGACATCTTAACTGCACGCTACCTCCTACACTTAGCACATCATCATTGCATTCCCTCTGAATTTTATGGTTTGATTGATAAGTAGTGCAGGGAGATGATCCAAGATAACTGTCAGAGAGCACGAAAGCACAGAATCAAGTACAAGAACACTGCATATGTATGAATTAACATGTAGGGTAAGACATCTAAGCACATCACACTTAGGTTTTTATTTATTTTTTTTAATGAGTGCGACCAAATCTTTGAAGCTTTGTATAATTATAATCATAATCTCCTCTCACACTTAAAAGCAGCAGCATTGGACGTGATAAAATCATGGTTCTTGGATGGTGATAAAAGCCTCCCAACACAATACCGCAGCTGCAGGCTGTCAGAATTAATGGAATTAAATTGCAATTTATTTCAAGCATAAAATTAGATTACAATTTTCAAATGTGGTAGAAAGTGCATACGTCTATATTTTAGACATCAAGAAGAAGGTTGAGATAAAACTACAATGATAAATCTGAAGATTTATCATGTGATACTAGGATTCAAACCTGCTTCATCTTTATACGTTTCAAAGAAAGCATGTTAATAACAGACACATCAGACAAGAAATTGTAACTTTTTTTTTTTTTTAAATTAACCCTGAACACCATCTCTCTGTATTTAAGTAGACTGCATGTAGCTTAAGCAGTGCCCTCAACAAACCAAATTAATGGAACTATTGGCCACTGTGTGACATTTACCTTCATCACGCTGCAGTTCCTGTGCCTCTGAGCCATTTTTTTTTTACTGCTTTAAAAAGTTGTTTTGAGTCGTTTAAAATGTCATGTTACACTCCAGCAGGCTGATCCAACAATATACGCTGCAAAGCCCTTTTCTTTTGTGGTACCATAGTGAATAAAATCTTTTGATCATAAGAACTATTCATTCACTACTGAGATTTGGAAAGAGGGAACAGGATTCCTGAGGTCATACTTATTTGGAAAACCAGCAGGCTCCATTTCAAATCACATGCTTGCATAATTATACTTTTGAAAGCATGAGCGAGAAAACAAGTGTGAAACACTGTACACTTCACGCAGCTGGTCATTGCAATTTTTAATTCATACTGTTTAAAAATAAATAAATAAAAAAAATTAAGGAAAAGTGGATTCTTTTCTCCCGAGTTTATTTCACCATCCTTGCCCATTAACAGTATATACCAGACACTAAACACAATATTCACTATATAAATAATCTGCTGAGGTTAGCTAGTTAGTGCAACTGAAAACGAATCCATCAGTGTTTAGTCAGTCACAAAAACACAACTACACGAAACAGCACAAATGATGGCAATTTTCTATAAATTAAAATATTCAGAAGGAAAAGAAAAAAAAACATGAGAAAATATAGACATATGTACAACAAAACCATTTTTCCCCTGTGACTGCACAATATTAGTCAAGAAGTACAAGCCCACTATCTGATTCAGTACCAACGTTCTCTTACTCAGTAAAAGGACAAAATATTCCTTTTGTGGCTTCTTTTCAGAGCCTAGCAGCTGTGATCACACCATACCGAGTCAACAGAAGCCGAGTTCTCAATACAGATTTTCTTTCTTTTTTTTTTTTTTTGGAGGGGGGGGGGATCATGTGAACACCAAAACTTGAGACAGTTCATCTAAAAAGCAATGAAGCCTGATAAATAGCCTATTAGAGTCAACGAGCAAAGAAAAGTCATATTAAAATTCGCCCACATCCACCCTCTTGTCTCTGAACTTGCTTCTTGCCTTTGTCCGAGCCTTAAATGCAGCCGAGTTATGGAGATGCTGGAGGAGAAGATGAAGCAAATGGAACGTTATTCATGTGGGGGAAATAAATTAAAAATCACTCATGCGTTTCAGTCGCCTTGTCGTGCACACCTACCCTTTCAAAACGAGAAATTTTCATCGCCTTCATTGTGGCCGAATCAACCAGCATAGGTGGTCCCAGTTCAAATACATCTCTGATGAATTCATTTGCCTGGTTGGAGGAAGAAACAAATAAAAAGTCTGTAATTAAAGTCAGTGGCTAAATTTAGATAGTCTCAGAAATATGCAGCCTTATCCCGTATTTTCTTGTTGAATATTTATTTTACACAACACTAATCAGGTAGATGCAGATTTAATCCCCATTAAAAATAAATAAAATACCTGTAGGTGATAGTTCATTCCTGAGCCCACAAACTCCCTGAATGCATCATAAGTCCTCTTTCTAACCCAGCTGTCAATGGTCATGCGCTCCGTCCCAAAACGAATGGTCTCTGATTGGAAGTCACCCTCCTGGAAGAATATACAGGAAGGTTGAGAGAAAGGAAATAAAATGAATGCAAATTCATGGCCACATACACCATCCCACATCCTCCACTCCTGTGGGCGTGACAGAATTCATTTTCAAAATGTTCAGTGCTCCTTCCAGTCCCCCTCAAACTATCTAAAAATGCAGGACTACCTCAGAAGGTAATTTAAAGTGCAACCAACAAGACGAGTCACCTCAACAGCCTTGAGTACGTCCCTGAACACGGAGCGCTGCTTCCTCTTGTCGTTCTTGGCCCGGTGTTTGTTGCAGTCTGTGGCTAACGCGTTCAGCTTGTTACACAGTCCATCCCAGTCATCAAATTCAAACTCCTGAGAAGATGCAGATAGAAAATGCTTCATTCAACAACTGCAGAATGTTAAAATTAAAACATCTAAAAAGATATCACTAACTGTATTTTTGTAAATTCTTTTCCTGACAGACAACAAATATAACAAATGGTGGTAGATTCAACAGCAGGGATGTGAACTTACAGGATCCATGTCTCTAGCGAGTTCAAAGAGCAGAGCTATGGTCTCTCCTGCAGCAATTCTCATGTTGACATCGTCACTCTCGAGCAGCCTCTGTAGTTTCGATAGGTGTCTGCATAAGAAGAACACAAACATGACAATGCTCACTTGTAAAATAACGCTCATGAGGAAGACTTAAGGAGAACTTTTTTTGGCTGAAATCTTTACTTGTGCAATATATCTTTGAGCTGGCTGGCTGAGCAGATGGTGAGCAGCAGCGCCCAGGACAGCAGGGCATTGGTGTGAAGCTGGCTCGTCTGCGGACTGATTGAAGGACAGGTACCATCTGCTCTCGCATAAGAGCGGGTGAACAGACTCTCAAAGCACTCCATGGTAGCTTGAACGTCCTAGAGCACCAAACATCAGGGATGACAAATCTGAATTATTAAAAAAAAAATACCCTCAGCAATCAGTTATTACCAAAAACAATAATAGACAACTTATAACCAAGTAATCACGGAAAGTATTCACAGTGCTTCACTTTGCCCACATTTTGTTATGTTATGGATTTATTCCAAAATAGTTTATTCTGTGAATGTCCTTGAGCGGCCCAGCCAGAGCCCAGACTTGAATCCGACTGAGCATCTCTGGAGAGATGTGACTGTGCACTGACGCTTCCCATTCAACCTGATGGAGCTCGAGAGGTTCTGCAAAGAGGAATGAGCAAAACTGCCCAAAGACAGGCGTGCCACGCTTGTGGCATCATATTCAAGACGGGTTTAGGCTGTAATTGCTGCCAAAGGTGCATCAACAAAGTGTTGAGCAAAGGCTGTGAATACTTATGTACACGTGATTTTTTGTTTTGTTTTTTTAATAAATTTGTAAAAATCTCAAAAAAAAAAACCCAAAACAAACAAAACCAAACATTTTTCACATTGTCATTACAGGGTATTGTGTGTAGAGTTTTGAAGCGCTGTACATCAGTCATGTTTGAGATCAGCTGCTAATGCTGCCGACTTCACAAGAGTCTGGATTAGGTACAATATCAGTGACTCATAATGACCACAAATTTAATTCTGACAAAAGGTTGTCACAGCTATATCTCAATCCCATACATGCCAAACCACAAATGAGACCAAATGTGATCAACAACTTACCAAAATGTCGTCCTCGGCAACAAGTGTACACAGTCCCAGACTTGTCGCCACCTATTACACAACAAATACAGACTTACTCGAGTTGACAGTGATTGGAAAAATGCTCTCAGCTGGAAGTAAAGTGCAGTTGAGGTTTCAAAACCTCTGACAAGCATTTTTCCACAGAATCTCAGATCAGTCAACAGTTACACTCACAGCTTGTCTGGCTTGGATGTTGGCTGATCCGTCTGCTAGGATGTTTTTGAAGATGGGTTTCAGCGTTTTAAAAACCTCCTCGCTCTCGATTCCCGAACCCAGCTGAATGCAGAGCAAGCAGGCTAAAGAAGCTGCCGCTCGCTGCTCCTCACCTTTGCCTGGCAGTGACAGGGGGGCGGACATTAACTTAACCCTTAAATTCAACGGAAATCTGGAACCAATATTAAAAACTACCGACTGTGCAAACAAACAAGAACAAAGACTGACAACACTATTCTAATACCTTTCTTGAGACAACGCTCAATGCTGTCTGTGATGGTCATTCTTCTGTCTGAGATGAATTCATACAAGATTCGTGTGGCCATTGCTGTCTTAAGTCCATCCAGAGCCCCCTGTCTGGTCTTAGCACTGATGACACAAGACAAGAATCCACACATTAATGTGTGCCACTACAACAAAACACATCCGCAAAGACATTGCTTCTCAAACCTAGGTATGAAAGACTGGGTTACATAAACCATTTATCAAATATTAGGCTAATGTGTTGGAAGATTAAACATTTAATACCCATGAGACATTAATAGTGAAGCACCACTGCAGAGTATTTCTGTATAAATATCAAACTCAGCAGACTAAGGCTGACCAGCCTTTTTAGGGACAAGGTCTATTTTTAACTTGTTCATGCTACAGACCATAATGATATCTTTACTTAGTCTCTAGCGGCACTCAACCTGGGCTGTTCAGTCTAGAAATTGCAATTTCAACCAAGTATAGACTTTGCAGTCCATTTCAAAATGAAGCATCATTTCTCAGCAAGACAAACTTGTAAGAAATTCTGGCCCTTCAGCCTGTTTGCTAAGCTCCCTCCATTCCTTTGCAAGGCAGCAGGGTTGCCCTGGGGAGCAAAAACGTGCACTTGGGGAACCCCTGATGCTCCCACCAATTGAAAGGGAGGCAGTTGTCTTTTTAAAAGAGATTTAAAGAGTCTGTCAACATTCTTGAACTTTATTTTTAAATGCATCTACTTGAAGACTGGAATTTAACAGACACATCGCAACATGGATGGCAGCTCAGATGTCAAGTAGACATTTGAAACCAAGCAGGTATTTAACCTCTTGTCCACAGTGCTGTCTATGAACCCCTTCAACTTATACTGGAAATCTTCCTGGGCTGTGTCCTCACTGGCCTCTCCACCTGCAATCACGTGGCAGACAAATAACTGTTAAAAAGAAAATGCTTAACAGCACTGAAATACAGTATTACATCTAAAAATAAATAAATACAAAGTCAGATAGTACTCTACCTTCATCTGCCACACTAGTGGTATCACTGAAGCTGCTGCAATGACTGAGGGTCTCAATTGAGGCATCCTCATCACTGAAAGGCTGCACAGCTCCATGCTGGCCCCCTGAAAACAACACAGAGACATTAGTGCAGGGAAATACAGTCAAACACAGCAGGTAGCATGGCAGGTTTGTGTGAGCCAGTTATATAACCAAGGCAATATACAGGTACTGCAGCAAATACCAACGCAATCTAATCAGCGTGCCCTTTGCATAGCTTATCCTGAGGAACTTTTATCATCTTGTATGAACATGTTGTCAGGGTCAACTCATTTCAGTTGCCAATGCAAACATCACAATGCTCAGGTTAGAGCAACATAGGTCACACACAAAAAAAAAAAAAGAAGAAGAAAAAAAACACTGTCAGGACAGAAGCTTTTTTCCAGCAGCTGGTCCCTCAACTGCAAAAACTACATATGTAACTTTGGCACATCCAAAAGGGGGAAGGATGTTATTTCTCCAATTTGAGTCCATGTGCGTTAATTTTCACAAAGGGGAACTTTGTTCAAAACATCCAAAACAGTAAAGCAGAACATAAAAACCTGCAGACAAGCACTCAATAATAAGCATACTTGTGTAGCTGCATGATTATTACGTGAGCTCCATTTACACGAAGTGGAGACTTCTGATTTCCAAGTCTGCATTTTGAATTGGAACGCCCTCTTATCGCAAAATTCAATGTACTGTTAATACAGTGTAGTATAAAGTATATACTTCATATGCTATGACGCAAGTGGAGGGTGGTCACGTGACCGCTGTAACCAGTTCAATGATATAAATCGCTACGAACTAATAGAAAAATGTATACGTTCAAAAATACATAAAAGCGAGTCTGGGTGGGGTTCAAAAGTATTTGAAAATTGAATATACCACCCCATTGGTGCAATTCTTTGACATTTAAGTTCATAAAGTATTCTCAAAAATTTCTAGGTAAAATCTACAGGTACCAACCGAAGTCAAACCGGACCAGACCGGACTAGACTCGGCGTCCCTACTGTGACCCGAGTTCACCCCCGGAAGACACGTTTACGTTTCTAAACTTATGAGCATGCCATTCTTATGACTACATGAGAATATCTGGATATTTCCAGCAATGACGAAACCCATTGGCAACTGGTTAGCTACAAGTGGCCATTATATCATGTTAAATTTATGTTTATAGTATTTGTTGACGTGGACTCCTCCACCTCCCCCAACAGCTGATTTCAGAGAACCGAGCGCCGCCTTTTTTCTTCGTCCCGCTTTTTAGAGACCAAAATGTCCGCTTTTTGGTTCTCTGTAACAGTTTATTTATTTTAAAGAAAAAGAAAAAACTAACTTCGGGTGCTAGTTTTAGGTCAGGTGGATGAACACCAGCAAATACAAATTAGGCCTAGTAACCATTAACTGAGGTCGAGGTAAAGACAAGGAGACCCGTGTTTACGGACCTCGACGTGTTATTGTTTTTAACGCGGTAAACCAACGATATATGGTTCCAACGTGGCAACAAGACATCGTGATATCAAAATAATTTTTATTTAACCAATATTGTCTTCGCAACCACATGGGCATTTTCCTTCAGACAGGGAGTGGCTGACGTTAGCCCGACAAACACGCCGGTTATTGACAGATCACGCCGACTTTTTTATTTGTCGATTCTTAATTTAAAAGATATATACATATATTATAATGCATCTGTATAAGACGGATTTGTTGGCAACAGTAAGTAATTTGTATGTCAGAAGCTTGTCAGCTGTGTGTAGTTACAGGCCGGCCTTCACAGTTTGTAGTCCGTACTATAAACACGCGAACACTACTCAATAGACTGACAACACTAAAAAGAACTACAACTACCATCAGGCATAGCATCCCACAAAGCAAGGCCAAAGCAATGCGGCCGGGTGTTTTACTTACCCCTGCTATTCTTCTTCTTGGTCCTCGGCATTTTCGTGCAGATTGAAGAAAAATGTAGTAAAAATCAGCCAATACACGACCAGCTTTTATTGTATTGTCTAGTAAAGTAAGAATGTTCCCGTGGCACAGTAGAAAAGGATAAATCGAAGGCGATCTTGTAAATATACTGTTGGCCGAGACGATACATTTTCCCCTCATACACCAGTGCTGCGTCACAGGAGAGCGGCTCGCAGCTTTTATACCGGCACATGTCACGAGGAGGTTTCCCGGCATCTCTGGCCAATCCCAGAAGAGTAACGAGCGTCACGTCGCGTGTGTTTGCGCGTGATGTAGTATCCAGGAAACCGGGCTCCATGCAGTTAATGTTTAGGCGAAATGTGTACCGGTGTATGGTTATCAAAAGTTTAAACTTATACTGATAATATTACATAAAAGCGTTCACTCTTCCTGCTAAGTTACAAATATAATTTCTTTAATTACCACTTTAAAATTGTCATACTTAAAAAAAAAGAAAAGAAAAAAAACATTGGACCATAATGGGTCAGTATCAGGCAAATACAACTTCAAAAGAAAAATAGCTCTCTTCACTACATTATTATTTAACAAAATGAAGCAAAAAAGATAATTCATGTGGATAATACCTGTAGTATCCTGTGCTTTTTCCATAGGATGTAAAAGGATGAGTCACAGCATGTGCCTCTAATCACCAGTCCTTGATGAAATGATCATTTGTAGGTGTTCAGACCACAATAAAAGCAAGCATTTTAGCAGATTCCTGGTCAGGAGTATTCAGATGTCTTATCACAATGCCAAGAGGCAAAGATGACAGGAACGGTCTTGAAGAATCTGCACATCAATCTAGAATAGGTTATAAAGCAATTGCCAAACAAATTAGAGTTCAACCTTGTACAATGAGAAACATTACTCATTCACCACAGTTGTCATCCTTCCCAACAATTAACACCGAGCTCACACTGTGCAAAGTTCATAAAAATGTGAAAAAAACAGATCTGTGTATCAGACTCAACTGTCCTCACTGGGTATCATAACTAGTTTACAGAGCTACAGTGGACATCATGGCCAAGGCAACTGTGATAGTAAAGAAAGCAGCTCAATTAAATTTTATTTATATAGTGTCTATTACAACACAAGTTGTTTCTAGATGTTTGCAATGATGTAAGTAATGATGCAAGAGGAATTGAAAGTGTCAGAGGAAGAGACAGCACAAAACTAAATTTTAGATAGTGACGTAGATGAGACTTAACTTCAACTTCAACCTTTCAAGTGCTGAAAACTGGGCCTTTTATGCTGTTTCAATACCCTGTGCCATGTTTGGACAATGCAAGGTATGGCTTTTCAGCGGAAATAGTTCATTCCAACTGTCAAGCATGATGGTTAAGGGGTGACAATTTTGATGTTTTTTTGCTGCAACAGAATGTAAGCACCTAACAGTCAATGGACCTCAAACTTCTGTCAATATCAGAATATTCTGGAGGCAAATATGAGGTCATCTGTTTCGAAGCTGGAACTTGGTTTAATCTGGGTCATGTGGCATTGATTTAAGGCTGAATGGCTGAAAAGATAAAAGAGTCAATGTTTTGGAACGATCTAGACAAAGTACAGACCTCAGTCAATAGAAATGCTGTGGAGGGACCTTAACAGAACTATGTAAATGATCAAAAATCTCAGTGAATTAAAGCAAAGTTGTAAAGACATAATTCCTCCACAGTGATGTGAGAGACATATAAGAAATAAATACTTGAAGTTATTGCCGCTACAGGTGGTTCTGCATGATAATGAATCATGGGGATACTTAGTATTGTCCTTTTTCTTTCTTTAGGGCTTTAACTGTGTTAAATAAATGATAGCACACAGGAAAAAAGTCATATGTTGTTTGTCTGAGGTTTATTTGCCCTTTTGCCTGTTACTAAGAACCACTATGATTGGACTGATAGAAAGGGTAACCTACAGCTTTTTGTATGACTATAGCACTTTCCATCAATTCATCAAATCAAATCAAACTTTATTTATAAAGCGCTTTTCATACAGTTGTAACAAAGTGCTTTACATAATAAAAACAACA
>JBAMYA010000018.1:1614322-1633694 GCA_037176975.1 Arrhamphus sclerolepis
CACAAAGCTCATATCATCTCAAACTGGTTTCTTGAACATGACAATGAGTTCACTGTACTCCAGTGGCCTCCACAGTCACCAGATCTCAATCCAATAGAGCATCTCTGGGATGTGGTGGAACAGAAGATTCACATCATAGATGTAAAGTTGACAGATCTGTGGCAACTGTGTGATGCTGTCATGTCAATATGGACCCTTCTGAAGAATGTTTCCAACATCTTGTTGAAAGTACGCCATGAAGAATTAAGGCAGTTCTGAAAGCAAAAGGGGTCCAACCTTTTACTAGGAAGGTGGACCTGATAAAGTGGCCACTGAGTGTATTTGTCGTAAGTAAATATTCCCATGTCTTTCTGTTTTCATCTGTAAACTGCTAACAGGGTCCCCACATGATCACATGCTTAAACCTGCGGAAGACTGAAGTTAAATTTCTGTTCTGGGCCCAAGTTTATATAGCCAAAATATGACTATTATTTATTATGATTTATTATCATGTGATGACCAAGACAAGTCAAACTAGACAGAATAGAACCGTTTTAGCACGAGTTGGTGGTCAGTGGTGATGATTGTGATGGAGTTCTTCTTCACCTGTACACAGCTCTGTGGGTCTGATCCTTCTCTTCTCCATTTATTACACAGGAAAACAAACCAAAGGACTCTGCACCTTAAATACCACAGAGAAAGCAAATGATTAGAAAAACTGGAATAAAGAGGAAACAATGGTGAGTATCAGCATACTTACGAGACTGGAAAGAAAAACTGCAACAAAAGCCCATAATACACCAACAAAATACAATTAAGGGACAGTGAGTTTACCCACCGGCACTCTTCATGGCCCATAAATCACTCTTTAATTAGGTGTGAAATAGAAGAACACTGTATTTCTACTTGCATTCCCCTAAGACCACTGATTCCCTGATAAACTGCTGAAGTGTTTCCAAACCAAAAAAGGCAACTGGACTTGTTTTCTCTTGAAGACATTTCACTGTTCATCCACAAAATTCTTCAGTGCTTCCCCACATCCACATCCATGGATGAGGTGCCCCTGAGCAAGGCACCTGACACCCCCACCCACTCCCCGGGCGCCGCACCGCGCCAGCCTACCGCTCTGAGTCCAGCAGCCCAGATGGGTCAAATGTGGAGGCAGAACTTCCACACGGGGATGAATAATAGTAAAAATAAACTAAAAAATAAATTAAAAAATAAATAAAACATGAGGTGTTTCTAACACGTTTCTGGAAAATATCTACATAACAGCCAAAATGACAGCAGACAAAATCACTACCAGGTGCTACTCTTTCTTTAACGCTTTTTCCTTCTCTCTTAATATCTAATTTTGTTGGCCGACTGATTTCATCACTATTGGTCCAAATGCTACATCTCCCAAAACAGATTTTGGTATTTGAGGGGATTCTGCTGTTTTGCACAGTGATTTTACAGATACTGAGTGCCAGTATTACCAGAGCACACTGAATAAATTTTAAGCTCCAGAGGGATAGGATTTGCTGATCTGCCACAAGACATCTCATGAATTGATCAAGGCAGATGATAACAAGATTCAAAATGGAGAAATTTGCACATGTGCTTGTGGATTGTGAAGCCATTTTCAATAAAGCCAAATCACTGACAAAAATGTCAGTGTTTTACCCAGTATTTACATTCTGGAAATGCACCAGCAAATGAGAAGGAATGAAAGAAGTATAAGAGCTGAAACCTACCTCTGCCTCATCTTTGCACTTATAGCTACAGATGCACATTATTATTCTTTTCCTTTCAGGTTTTCCCTTCAAGGGTCGCCACACTGACCTCCATCTAACCCTATCCTCTGCTTCCTCCTCTGTACATACCTAAACCATCTCAGTCTGGCCTAAGATATTAAAAGGGACATGTGAAAATAAAATACTTTTTATGTGGTCGACACCTTTTTAATTTGGGTATTTGAAGAATTACCAATTCAAAAAGTCTGATGTTATGTGAGTGGCCTGGTTCTAAAAGTTTTGCATTCAGTGAACAAATCAGATCTGACATCACAGACCCAGATTGGAGTAGGATCATCCACCCTCTCCATCTTTATCTCCCTCCAACTTCACATTATGCTGACTTTACTGTAGCTCTGAAGTAGGCAGCACAAACATTTGATGCCCCTTTCAAAAGAGGTGCTCCCCTGTGGACTAAAGGGTTGGAGTAATGTCAAATATTTGACTCCCCAGCTGCCAGACAGAACAGTAAAGACATAAATGAAAAGGGTCACTCTGCTGTTTTGTTCATGTGCATGTCACAGTATCATTAGGCACTGTGTCAGCGTTTGGAAAAAAAAAAAGTTATAATACATGCCCTTCAATTGTTTGAAACATAGACAGCAATGCAAATATCTGAAGGTCTCAATATACAGTATCTGCATATGTACAGTCCATCCACCATCTCTTCAACTGCAAGTGCAAAGACAAGTCTGCTCTTCACTGACACATGCTGTGACGTGCCTTCTCACCCACCTTTCTCTAAATTTAAAGACTCATCCTGTAAAATCTTTTTTAAAACAAGAAAAAGCAGTCTATTTGGCTCAGTGTCCTCCCACACAGCATCAGTGTTCAGCTGGGTCATTTGCCCTAAATGTGCCTCTGTTGGAGTGCTGACGACACCAACAAAGCAGTCTTAAAAGCTGACATGATGTTACATAATGTAAAATATTAAAGGGGGAAAAAAAAATCACTGTAAAGATAAACGTGTTGTTAACCCACATGATTACCGCCGGATTAAAGCAGTCATGTGGCTGATAATCTGTGCTGGATGAGTAAATTTGTCACATATACAGTAGTGGACATCAATCATTAATCCTGCAACTGAACTTTTTTTCTTTCTAAAGTTGATTTAGTGCCATATTTAATTTCCTAATTACAGCAAACACTTACTGGAGGAGCGCGATCGCCCATTCATGAAGACATTGAGGAACTTCTTGGAAAAGTGAAGGTCTGCCTCGGGAGTGGAGTCTTCAGAGAAGCAAGCTGTGTCCTCCCTCCGCACCCCTCCTGTCTGATGCTCCTCGTCCTCATCTCCTTCCTCATACTCCTCCCCGATGGCTGACTCATAGGGCGATGAGACGCAGTTGTCGTAGACAGTGGCCGAGTCACTTTCATCGCTGTAGCCTTGGTAACACTCCCGGAGGCTGACCAGCTCCAGCTGAGCGTGTTCATCCACCACCAGAGTGTATTTGACTGAGTCATAAGATAGGCCGCTGGCCTCTGAGCTCATGGAAGTCCTGACGGGGGCAGATTTGCTGCCCACATCACCCTTCCTTACAGCCTTTGTCATCTTGTCAAATATTATCCTGTCCACATCCTCATCCTCCCCACAGTAGCTGTCATCTGTGGCATCCACATACTCAACCGATGACCCGGCTCCCAATGTGGCCCTGGGCCCTGTCCCCGCCCCCTTCAGGCTGAGGTCCAGTGCAAGGGAGGAGCGCCCAGATACTGCCACGCTGGGTGGTGTGATGAGAGACTCTACACAGGAAGCATATGAAGGAGGGGGGACGTAGACTTCATCCTCCTCATAAATGGAGGGGTTGGTCCGGTCTGGGAGGGGCTGATAAGGGGGTGGACCTTCTGTATCAGAGCTTATGGACATTCGGCCCTGCTCAGTCTGCTGGGAGAGGAAAGGCCGGTCCTGTACAATGGTGGGCTCCAGAGGGTCAGCGGAGCGCTGCACAGGAGTCAGATAGATCTCCTCTGTGGGCTCTAGATGAACATCTGTCTGATATCGAATCCTCTCACGGTGGTGCACACTGCTATCCACCTTCCCCGTAGGGTGCAGAGGGGCCGGCGTGTAGTTCTGTGGTGGTGGCGGTGCAGGCGGCTTCTCCTGAAGCTTGGAGTGTGTCGCAGATCCTGCACAAGTGCTGTGTGAGCGTCCAGAGGTGTGGCCGTGTCTGCAGGGAGCATCGGTGGAAGTCCCACGGTCTTTGGTCTGAGCCGCCCCGGCCTGCACCTTGTCCTCGTCGCTCAGACAGCTGTGCTCACGTGGAGGGGTGAGGTCACCTAGAAGAGACGCAGACGCAAACAAAACCATGTGAACGGCCGCACAAACGCACATGCAGACACAAACGCAGAAGTAAAAGCCCGACACCAACACAGAGAAAATGCACATGGTGCAGACAGAAATGCACAGACAGACGTGAGATGATCATGGCAGCAAATGCACAGGCACAAAAAAATAAAGCACAAAGAGGGGAGACAAGCAGAAATGGTTAGGTAATGTTTGGATTACACAGTTAAATCCCCATTACTCATCAAATTCAGACAGCAGCCAGGATAAGGTGGCTATTATGTTATGTCACATGTTACGTCATTAATCCATCCCCAGAATTGAGCATTATATTATTTCACTGTGAATGGTGCAGCACTGGTATTAAGCCACATGATCATAACAGAGAGCTGAGCGTCTAAACAGACTTCAGAATTCAGGGAATAGGGACAGGAAGTTCAGGACACGCTCACTCATTTCACATTAGACTAAATACAACTCCATATATCAAAATGTAAAATATCAATATTCCCAACAGAAAAGAGAAAACATATAACATTTTCAAACTGAGGACATGTCCCATCTTAAGGAAAAAAAAAAGATTTAATTTCAATCGGATATCAACATGTCTCAAAGAAACTGTTACTCTTTTGACAGCAACAGTCCAAATACATCTGGGATCTGAGAAGACCAGTTCATGGAGTTTTGGGAGAGGAATATTGTCCCATTCTTGTCTGATAAAGGACTTAAGCTGCTGAACAATCATGAGTCCTCTTTATCATGTTTTTCATTTCACGATACTCAAAATAGTTTCAGCTGATGAAAAGACTGACCTGCAGGAAGACCTGTTCAGCCCTGGACCCTACAACTAAGAAGCCTCCTTTTGTAATGGATTTAGTGTGTGGTTTAGCCTTGTCTGAAAGATGTAAGGTCAATAAAAACATTCTGTTCCCATACTTGTATGAAGGGGCAGGAACAGTTAATTTAAGCAGTTAAATGACATTTTTTGACTTACGACTGGAGTTCAACTAAAACATGCACGTAAACAAACTAACTGACAAGCTTCAGTTTGGTTTCATCTTAAAATTAATTAAAGTATGTAGCTTTGCAAAATTGTCACCATATTTCACAATAGGGAGCGTATCACTCAAATAAATCCTCACACTCCAACAAAAAAGAAAAGAAAAGAAAAGAAAAGAAAAGAAAAGAAAAGAAAAGAAAAGAAAAGAAAAGAAACATTGAGATGCCAGCATTTATCTTTTACACTCCAAAGATCTGGAACAAACTCCCAGAAAACTGACTCAGTTCTTTTAAATCAAGGTTAAAAACTAATTTGTTTATTGCTGCCTTTGATGGAATTCAACTGATTTTTGGCTGCTTTACTGGAGTTTACTCTGAGCCTCTCCCAGATTGCTGAACTTCTAAGGGAGAGTCCAGTCTCCCTATGGAGGAAACTCATTTCAGCCACTTGTATTATCATTCTTTCGGTCACTGCCACAGTTCATGACCATAGGTGAGTGTAGGAACAAAGATCTACCACAGTTCACAACACGTGATGGTAGGAACAAAGATCAACAGGCAAACAGAGAATCTTGCTTTTTGGCTCAACTCTCTCTTCACCAAAACAGACCAGGAGAGTTTGCATCACTGCAGATACTGGAAACCCAGAAGGACACAGTCAAATGCCTTCTCCAAGACTACAAAACACGTGTGGACTGATTGAGTGAACCCCTATGCTCCCTCCAGAACCCTAGTGAGGGAGTAGAGCTGGTCCAGTGCTCCCCACCCAGGGCGGATCCAACATCCTGGGTTTGAGGTTCCGACAATCAATCGGACTCTCTTCTCCACCACCCCTGCATAGACCTTTCCAGGGAGGTAGAGGAGTCTGATTCCCATCAGGTTACCCTACTTAAAATGGGGAACCACCACCCCAGTCTACCAATCCAGAGGTACTTCCCACAACATCCAGAGCCTTGGGGAACTCAGATTGAATCTCATCCACTCCTAGAGCCCAGCCACCATGCTGCTTCTTAATTACTTCGGTGACTTCAGCTCTAGTAGTGGGTTTGGGTATCAACAGTTTGGCAATTACTTGGACTTTTGAGTCTGAGTCTGACCGTTTACGTTGCTGACTACTCAAGACACATGTCAAGTTGGATGGTGCTCTAATACATTCCTTGAATGGAGCACTGATCCTGATGCATCTGCACCAATAAGACTCTTTGTATGTTTTTGTATTTTTCATTACTTGCTAACCTCATCATTTAATGAACTGACAACAGGGAACTAGAGAGGGGTGTGCATTTGTGACTTTCTAAGTGTAATCATCTTGTCTAATCACACTGTGCTTCAGCACATCGTGATTGTCCATTATTGAAGATCTGACAGTATTTTATAGCAACTTCACAAATCTTTTTTTCAGTCCAATCTTTCTTTTTTTTTACTCCTTTCTTTTCAAAGGTCTCCTTGACTCCACTTGTACACTTTGAAAACACTGAACAGATTATGTTCAGCTAAACATAATCTGTTTTTGTTGTCATCATCCTAACTTTCCACTAATTCTGAAACTGAGCTATTGACTACAAAACATGAGAATCACATCTAAAAAGGATCAAAAAGGAATACAAATGACCCACTAAATAAAGCTAAATCCTGCGGTTTGAATTATATTCAACATGCAAGGCCTGTAGCAATGTTACACTCTCAGAGTCATGTGTTAGTCACTCAGCAACCCCGGTTTAGATAAACCACGAAATGGTAGTTGGTTTTTCCTCCAGGCATGTTTCAAAGCCGTGGAGATAACTAATATAACATGTTTGCTTAATCATACCAGTAGGTTTGAATGGTTTCACCTCACTTTGGGCTTTGAAAAGCTAAGATGGCTCTCTAATAGCTACAAGCCTGGTTAACACACAACCATCCACCATCCACCCACGACACTGCCTCAGATCAGTCCACTCACCTCAGGTGCTAAATCAAACCTTAAAGAGCAGAGACAGCCTGCTGAAGCCAATGCAAATCACACTTGTATGCTGTGACTATGTTTGTAGTACAACAATGACTTTCACCACAAAGAACATTCTGGTCTGTCAAACCCAGTTACCATGAACTAATACAGAAAAACTTGCAAAGTTAAACTGAAAAGTAGCATCACATTCTGAAGATATATGAGCAAAGAGGAAAACCCACCTGTTTTGAGAGGCGAGGATGAGCCTGAGACCTTCTCTTGCCAGCTGTACTTCTTCCCGAATGAGTTATTGTTCAAAGTGTCCTGAAAAAAAAGAGGAAGGGAAGAAGACTGATTTCAGAGAAAGAAACATAAATGGAGTAGGGAGAGAAGAAAAAGGGGAAGAGAAGTATGAGGTTTGGTCACTGAATACTGGAAACTGACGCAAAGTATGCAACTTTTCTGTGTGCGTTTGTGCCTCTCTTTCTTTACACACTCACACACACTCACATACACACCAACCTTTTATTCAAATGAATGAGCAGCGATTCTTTTGTCCATGCTCCGTGGTGTGCATTTAAAGGGACCAGACCTTTTGTGTGAGCGACTAGGAAAACGCACACAGCCAGTAGGAAGTTGTTGGTGGTCATGATATAATAATCACGGTGCTAAAACTGCTGTTCACATCACAAAAATGTGAAAATATTTTCCTGGTCACAAATCTCTGTAGACAACATACAAATAAAAAATAAACTGAGGTGTCAAATAGGCTAAAGCTAGTCAGGGACGTGTAAGAGTGTTACATGTTGTGGGTGACCTCTAAACACACCCAACCACATCTGATATTTAGTCACGGACGGCAGTGAAATGCTGGCTTTTAGCCTGGTGTTAAATGATCCTCCATTCATGCACTTTACAATTATTATATTTACGTTTTGTCATATTTATAATGAATGAGTCTCAAGTGAGTTGTGCATTCATTTGCAATTTCATTGTTTCAACATGCATAACCATATCTCATTTAACTAATAAAATAATATTAATTAGATAAAATAAAAGTAGACGGATGATTGTGGACACGGATGATGTCAAGTCTCATATTGCTGTGAATGTATCAGCTGCTTTGTTTTCCTGTGTTGGATAAAACAAACAAACAAAAAATTCTACATGGAGGCAGAACTGGAAATTCCTGTGACGACAGCAAGTTCATAATTGGATCTTGTCCTCCTCTTTTTCACCAACCCACACATGAGTCACTTCCCATTTACGTGTGAGATGTGGAGATGGAGCAGTTGTCGTGGTAACAGGTGAATAAGCTGGTGGGAACCAGCAGCACTGATCTAGGTATTTTGCCACGTAGGCATGCGGATGGCTGCTGAAGGCAGAGACTTAAATTTAGTTTGATTGTGAACCAACAAAGATCTGCCAGGCTCAGCTCTGATAATACATGACTGTCTGATGTGTTCCAGTGGCTCTGCACGCCTGTTTGGGTCCAGATTGTCTTTAAATCAAAAAAATCAAAAGACTAAAACCCTCCTTTTGGCTTTTCTCTTTGTATGAGTAACCAAAGTGGATCATTGCATTATATCTAGCAAAGTTTTATTTTTTTCCCTGATGCCCTACCTGACATAACCCTCCCCATTTTTTCAAGCTTGGGACCTGATCTATAAGTGACTGAGATAATTGGGGCAACGTGGGGTTCAGGTTCCTGCTCCGGGATGCTCTAGCACACACTGTGTCAAACTCAATTCGGCCCGTTGCTTCATTTCATCTGGTCCACGAGAGCTTTCAAAGGCAGTCATATATTTATAACTGGAACGTTTATGAGGAAAATTCAAATGACTGTCCGCTTGATTCAGTTCTGATATCAAAAAGTAAATAATTGAAATGGAGAGCAACGGGTTTATGACAAGACGTCATGATTTAGAAAACGTTTGAAAATGATTTTAAAACAAAAAGTTGCCTTTAAAGGCTAAAAGTCAAAAACCTTTTAAACAAAAAATATGTGATTTTTTTGCGGGCAAAAAGAAATTGAAATTATACACAAGTTGTAATTTTGCGGCTTCTGAAACTTTATGTCAAAATGTTGCAAAAAGTTTATATTTTCCAACAAAAAAATTCTAATTTTTAAATTAAAAAGTTTAGGACATTTGTGATTATATGATAAAAAGTCTTGGTTATTTTTTTTTTATGAAAATGCATGATAACACAAAATTTCCCATTGTACAACTTTTTTTTTATGCTAACAGGCGTCTTATTCTAGCTTGGGTGAAAGGCAGGGGTATACCCTGGACAGGTCGCTAATCAACTGCAGGGAAACATGTGACCATGTTTTAAGATCAGATGCCTTTATTTTCCAGATTCCTGAAAAAAGCTTTTGACACTGTAAATCATAAAATATTATTGACCAAATTAAGTAAATCCAACTTCTCCTGAGATGCAATAAGATGGATAGAATCATATCTATCACATCGATCACAGTCAGTTAGAATCGGAGATTACGGTTCATCTTTTCAGCCTTTGTTAACAGGAGTTCCCCAAGGATCCATTCTGGGGCCGTTGTTATTTTCTCTATACATAAATGACCTCCCTTCAGTTTGTACTAATGTTTTCATTCAAATGTACGCAGGATAACACTGTCATTTATACACATGGTAAAAACACAATTCAAGTAGCCAATTAACTTACACAGTCTATGGCTAATGTATCAGATTGGTTAAATCAGTCTTGCTTAAAACTCAACGTAAATAAAACAATTGGAATGTTTGTCTCTCAATCAAAACTTCCAAATTATGAGGCAAATATTTATGTTGATGCGGAAAAACTACAACTAGTGAATGACTTTAAATATCTTGGGGTCATAATAGACTAAATCTCAGATTAAAGAAGTCTGTAATCATGTAAAATTCAGTATCTCAAATTTTAGGTTCATAAGACCATATTTATCAATACAGGCTTCTAAAATGTTCATGCATGCATGTGTGTTATCACACATAACCTACTGTCTTACAACCTGGTCACAAGCAAATAAAACATCATTAAAACCCATAGAGTCATACAAACACAAATTAAAATATTGGATAAGAAACCGTTTAGATATCATCATTGCAATATTTTAGATAAACATGTTTTTTAAGGTTGGGAAAATGCTATCAAATATTCTAATCTCTGTCTGTACAAAATTGTAAAAGGTCTGTCATCTCCCATCTCCAAATATAAGGAACAACTCGCATCGATTAACAAGATGGGCAATCCGGGAAGATTGTGTTGCTCCTCTCCGGAAAAGTGTCTTTAGTTTGAGTACGTTTTCGGTTATAACACATCAGATCTGTTAACATTTTGAATAATAAGTATCTCATCCTAATCCCTAATTCCTAATCTTACCTTGTGACCACCTGTGTTTGAGTTTTAATTACTTCTTTTTATGATACTTGTGTTGCACTTTTCTTGTTTCTATTGATTGTATCTTTTGTATTTATTGACAAATTTTGTATAGTCATTTTAACCCTGTTTGTATAGTCTTTCTTTGTTTTTAGCAAGACAATTTAAGCATTGTCCAGGGACAGCAGATGAAAAATAGCATCTTGGCTAATTCTGGCACATTTATAGAAATGTCAATTAATGTGCATTCTCCCTACCAAATAAATAAATAAATAAAATAAAATTAAATCAACAGGCTTTACAGAAACTGAGGGATGGCTAGAAGGCTCTGTTCGTCGTTGCACTCAGTTGGTCAAGGCAGACGGTCATCCTCCCTGAATCTGCCTCTGCTGAGGTTGTCTTACTGCTAAAAGGAAGATTTTACTTTTCTACGGTCATCCATTTCCTTGGTCATGTTTAGGATACAGGCTTAAATTGAAGTCAAGATTTAATGCAATCTGTTGGATTAAAATGGAATATTGGACTGAATTACTTCTGGGCTTGTATTGAATTTATTTATTTTCTCTGTAAAGAGCCATAACATGACTTTTTACTGGTCAATACAGAAAAGTATCAGAATTTTTCATACAATGAAGACCTGCTTAATAATCAAGCCTACCACCTAAAATAACAAAGACTTTCTTTTTTTTTTTAAACCACAATTAAATAGCCCACACATTTTCAAGAGCTTAACAAGTGGTAAGCATGCGGTCCCCTACATGCCTGTATCGTAAGTAATTGACCTATATATCTTTGTTAACAGCACCTTGCTGATCCATGTTGGTCTTACTACATAGCCGTAATTATCACTGAAATGATTTGTCCGTGTTCTTTGCAATATTAAGGAATGACCAGCAGAAATGGCAGCAGAAATGACTTATTGGCACATGTTCTGAATTATGCTCTAACACTAATTGTGTCTGGTTCAGTAAATCTGTATCCATTTACTGTATTCAGACATTTGAAGGCTCAGTAAATCACACAAACAGGGACACATATGTTGTGTGTGTTTTAGCTAGTAGAGGGATTAGAGTCAGACCTAGATTAAGACGAAAGAATCCGTTTTGACTTGGGTGCCTGTCTTTCAGTGAATGACTTAAACCAGGTAAATTAAGGAAAGACTATCTGTGAAATGAAGCCACTGCCAATATCTTTTTTCAGATATGGTGCCATTTCTTTGAGCTTTTAATTCAGTTATTCATCTTAAAATTGTAAAATATAGATTTATTCTCACCCATGTTTCATTATAACATATAGAGGTTTAGCTTATAATTCTTATAGTGCTGCTAGGTTCAATCAGTGCTGCTTTTATCCAGCTACAGAAGCCTTGCATGCTGCCAAACGATGCAGAGCTAAATGTATATTTTGAATTACTGCAGATGAACTGACCTGGAAACAGCAACCCAGTGTTCTGTATCTTTCTCTTGCTCTTACAGAACTCATTGAGAGTAAAACTGCCTGGAGATTATCAGCAATCAACTATCACATCTCATTTGAGTTTCATCTCTGTAGGGTTTGTTTGATCTGCTTCACTTGCTGTAGAGCTTTAAAATAGAATATTCCAATAAATTTCCTTGTTTGATTAAACATAATAATTTTAACACAGAGCATCCCCATGTAGGCATAAAAGTTAAGTCCCTGTTACAAAACTGACAGAAATGTACATTTGTTTTGTCTTCCTTGACTCTTGAAGCCAACTCCGCTATGATGTCTACTGTAGCTCTGATATCGTTCATCGTTTGACGTGACACAGAGCTGTGCAGTAATACACAGTTGTCACAAGAGACGCGAATGAAGCTGATATGTCAAAGAAAAGACAACTCTTGTGTGACTCTTAATTTATATTTCTTATTACGGTTTGACATAAGCAACAGAAGGAAAGCCCTGTCCCTTAAGCCAGATTCACATTGTATGGTTTTGGTCATCTCATATGAAATACAGAAAAAATGTTCCATCATAGCTTTAAAACAGCGATGGTCGATCTACCAATGAGAGAGGAGCAAAGATGAATGACCAAAGCTGAGCTGGGACAGATCAGCAGCGTCTCACAGTGTGACTGCCTGTCGCTGTCTCTACGATCTCTGTAAGCTAACTGTCCAATAGGAACACATCGTGAAATAATGTAAACATCAGCCTGTCTACCCAGCACAGTAGCCTAGCAACAACAGCACCAAATACAACAAAGAAAGGAAAGAAAAATGTGCAACTCAAATAAAGAAGAAAGACGCTGTTTTTTCTTGATTTTATTCATTTTCTGTTCAATGCACACACACGTTGCTATGGCAATGCCAACTTTCTATTCACTGGTGCATTAGCACATTAGCAGCAGCTTGCTAATGATAACATCATCAGATGAAGCTGTGTTTACATCCTAAAATACACAATTCAACATATAATCAATCATACAGTGTAACACGCTGTAAATTAATTATCCACTGATTTCATGTTGTACAATGTGACTTGAATTAGTCTTATCAGACTGTAAAAATTGTTCAGTGTGAGCCTAGCATTAAAGATTAATGTATTGTGTGTATTTATGTGTGATAAATGTTTATGAGAATCACAGTTCACCTGTGAGGCTGCATAGCTGCACCTTAAAAAAGGTTATTCTTACTGTTCAAAAGTCTAACTTATTTTAACATAAGCAAATGGTTAGAAAAGGTTGCTAAAGGAGACGAGGAATTCCAGCATGATGGAGGCTTTGTTCATGTTGACTTCCATAAGAGAGCATGTTAAGTTAAGCAGACATATCTGACATGCTTTGATGAACTACAACAGACAGATCTGGATCTGCGATGTCAGCTTCCTGCAAACCTGAACAGCTCACTGAATGTTGACCCTATTTTTTAAAGTTGACTGACAATACTTCCTCAACGACATGTCAAATGTTCAGAAGAAAGCTGCATTTCTGATCAGCAGCCTCTGCAGTTAGCCTTTTTTTAGGCTGTGTGGGATAACACTGGCATGCTTCAAGTCGGTATCTGGTTGTTTTGTTTCTTCCTGCAGTTGATGTGTGAGAAGACTAAATATCATTCTGACAGGAAGTCCATGAAAGCTGAAAATCATTTGAGGGCAGTAATTTCCTTCATAGTTTTCATTTCTGACAGCTCAAATAGACCCACACATGCAAGAACAAAGAGAACAGTGAGCTTGGTTCCACCTCACTGAAAGAGAACAAAGTCCAGACATACACAGAGCTGCTTGGGTGATCAAGTTGACAGCCTTTAGACATGATGGAGTCAAAGATGAACTCATAATCTCACACATTAATGTCCACATTGCATAACAAAAGTACCACTATGTGGACAGCTACACTGCAGTTCAGACTGGCAGAAAGAAAAGTGTCATTTTATTACAGCTGTGTTTTTAGCCTGTGCTTGAAAACCTTTTGATTTCTTTCCCTGAGTTAATCACTCATTCCCGAGAACAGAATCTTTCTCTAAAATTATTTACCTTTAAATTGGTTGCCAACTATGTATCTTCATTACACAGAGGGACCCCTAAAGACAGATATATGGTATAATATAGCTACTACACATGGGGGGTTAGGGTTGGAGTTAGGGTTGCTGCTGTAGGATTTAGTGCTTGTTCATTGTTGCCTACATCAAGGTAGCAGGGTGGGTTTTTTTCTTCAGTGCTGTAGCTTCTTTTGGTTTCCTACCTATATGTAGTCCAGCCATTGCAATGGCAAATAAACCTATCTTACATAACCTGGTGCTGACAAATGTTGAGCATCAGTAATTTGCAACAACCTATCGTTTTACCTCACTGGGGCTTGCTATAAAACCACTTCTGACCACATGGGGGCAGCATATCTGTCTACCTTCATAGGGACAAACTGAAAAAAGGCAGACTGTCTCCACTCATTAGTAGAGCATCGTCTGTGGCTTTTTTTTGTCTACACAACACAACTGTGCACCCCCATGTGGTCAGAAGTGGTGTCACTACATAAAGTGGCTTTAACAGAGTCCTTGTTAACACAAACTGTGGGGCTATTAATTTCAAAAATATCAAAACTATCAAAACTAATCCATTTCTGTTGATTTTGTATGCTTGCTGGTACTTCTTTCTATTTTCAGACAGGGGCATTTGATCAGACAATACATTCTAATTCTAGTGTACTTCTAGTTCACACAAACTCTGTTTATTTGGTCAATCTTTACATGCACTGTCTGTGTAAAGTCATACCCACTTCCTCATGCACTGTTTGTATGTTTCGAATTCCAACAACCTTTATTAACACTGCACATTTGTGTGGTATCAAACATAAAAATCTAAGCTCAAGCCTAAAAGTTACACTCAACATGTCCAGCCTCTTGAGTCTGTTTGTCACACATCGACGTACTGGACAATAATACACACAGTCACGAGCTCTAGCAGCATCCAGGCACAAGCAGAGACGAGCACCACGGGGAGAAAAGAAGAAGGAAAAAAAAAAGATCTGTCTTCACAATCACAGCTATTGTTCAGTCTGGAAAACACATCCAATCAGAGAAACAACTGTGAATGCAGTGCTGATGTCAAGCAGAATGTTTCCACTCATGAAAGTCATATTTTCATGTGAGGAATGTCACATAAAAATTTTTCAATAAAACAACATTTTCTCCAGTGCTCCTGCTTTCTGAAACTGTGTGTGCATCTGTGAATGAGGTGAATTCAGGCACTACCTGTGTGCGTGGCACAATGGGGAAGAGGTTAAGGGTCGTGGGTCTCTTGGGCCGATAAGTATCCATGGTAACAGGTGCTGCAGGGTCCTTGGTGAGTGGCGGGGTTGCAACAGCAGTCGCCTTCGAGGACTCTTTATCACCGCGGTAACCGTCAGCACCGTCGATGAGGTCGAAATGAAGCATCTCTGCCTGAAGCTGGCCAACTGCTCCCAGCTCCGCCCTCCCCGACATGCTATTGGTTCCTCGCCTAACACGGCCCTGCAGGGATTGGAATGAGCATGCCATCAGTCAAATGAAAGAGAGAGAGAGAGAGGGAGAAAGAGAGAGAAACAGGGACAGACAGAGTGAGCATGCACAGGATGAGGAGACAAAGCCGGCCAATTAGAAGCGGCTCAGTCTGCAACGACAGCACTCTTAAGAGAGGAAACAAACTATTTATGGAATCTCTACATGATAGTATTTACATGGAGATGTAAAGAATGAAAAAAAAAATCAGTCTTCTCATCATTCACTGTCCTGTTGTTTTTTTTTATTCCTTATTTTTGAAATCAGACTTCTGCTAAATTCTGCACTAACTTCTGCACTGTAATACTGAGTTACAGATCATGTTCAGGTCAGGTCAGGTTTAGGAGGTTGTTACATTGCCTTAATCTATAAGTAATGACTGATATGACTGTTAAACAGTGTTTGTAATGATGGTGGAACTCATCACCAATTAGGGGTGGTTATAAGCTATGATTTCATGATATGATACATATAATTTATATAACATATATAATACACACACACACACACACACACACACACACACACACACACAGATATATATGTACACAATATAACATTCTAGAACATGCGCACCAACAAGCAGCAGCAAAGTCTGGTAGCTCTCAATTTTTACTTAGATTGTACTCATATTTTACTTTTAAATTTACAATTGCTGATGGGTATTTGCTGGCCTAGCCGTGCTGGTGCAAATATGAAGGCCAGGAAATGGAGATACAAGCCCTTTCTGCCATCGATCATCATGGGAAATGTCAACTCTCTGCCCAACAAATGTAATGAGATGGAGATATTGGTGAAGACTTTTATTATTATGGACAACAGCAGACACCCTCTCCACAGTCTAGTGGAGCAACAAAGAAGCAGCTGCAGCAGTCGGCTCCTCTCACTGCAGAGAAAGATTCAGGAGATCCTTCGTCCCAAAGGCAATAAGACTGTTTAATTCTATTTAATTAACTAGATGATGTTTTTTTTTTTTTTTTAACACTTTGATGATGACAAGTACGTGACAATTAGAATTTCCCTTTAGCGATTAATAAAGTTATACCTATCTATCTATCCCCCACCTTTTCAGGAGTTGCATGTGGATATTAATTTATTTTTTGACCATATTCTACAATAGTGATAAAAGATGAATGGAAAAAGCACAAGGCAGTCATTGTAATTATTTGCATGCCATTAGTCAAGTAAATATGCACCAATAAAGATGTGCAGTTTTTTTTCAGACAGCTGCCACAGAATAAACATTACTGTGGAGGAATCTGTGTGTAATTCCTTCAGCTCTCAACCTCAGATTAAAGTAGGACCAGGACTAACTCGTGTTTAAACTAGAACCGTTTCTGTGAAGTAATACAAACATAGGTTTAATATATGAAGCACTATCTGCATAACCAGACATGCAGGTTTAAGAATAATGTGCTTTGTCACTCTATATCAAACATTCTTATTGTGCATCAGCTTGTTTACATACCAGGTATTATCTGATGAGTTGTGCATTTGAGCTAAATTGAGTTCTACTTGCAGGTCCGTGCATTAAAAAGGGCATAAAAGGCTTTGCCAACTCGGCACTTTGCAATTTGGCACCTTCTCATGGCTGACAATAGTAGCATCCTCGCTTGGCAGGTTCTCATATTCTGCTGCTTCTTTTTATTTGAAGCTGCATCTAGGAATGCACCTAAAGGCATAGGAACATATACGATCCTGCCAAGTAGACATCTCAGTGTCTGAATGTATTTATAAGTTTGCAGTGTATGCTTTGTTTTAGTAATTTCAAAGCCCAGCTGCGTTAAGGAAATGTTAACACCTCAACCAGGTGTGCAGCTTCTCTTCTGCCAGCAGGCCAAGAAGATTCTCCAAGCAGCAGGCAGAACAACCTGGATGCCTAAATATGTGTGTGTATGTGCTCGTGTCTCAAAGACACTGAGCTATTAAAAGCTATCAAATCTGAGTACATAAAGTCTGTGTTGAGTACATCAACATTGTGGCGTGTGGAGTCTGGCGTGTCACAGTGAGAAGCTTGCAGAGGGAAATCCCTTTCCAGAAACATAATGGCCAACAGCAAAGGGGAAAGGGATGAAGCAACAACAGTTGGAGGAGAAAAGAGCCAGAAAAAATAAGAAAATGGCAATGAGAAAGACAGAATGGTGGAGGAGGGTAAGGCAAGGTGAAGGCAGGCATATTTTCCTTTGGGAAGGCAACAATAAAATGATGGATGAGCTGAAATAAGCAAGAACTGCCCACATGGTAAATACTTGCATCATGTGACCCAAATTTAACCACAGCTACTGCTGTGGTGCCAAAGCCCCCAGCAGACATAAGATGAGACCCATTGAATATTGTACATTCATGCATCAATTTTCTGCCACCTATCTGGGCCTATGTCTCAGTGGACGCTGGAAAGCAAAGTAGTCCTAACATCCTTGGCTACAACCTGAGTTCTTCCTGGGGGATCCCTATAAGTTTCCACAGACCAGATGTGTGGTTCAGGCTTTGCCTAGAGGCTTTCTGTTAGTTGGGAGAACATAAAATACTTCCACAGGGAGGATCCTTGCTGATATCTGAGCTGCTCAGTTTGTTACATTCACAATGCTCTTCTAACAGTAAATAAGCCAGAGCTGTAATTTTATTGGGGCAGGAAAATTAAAGAAGCAACACACCTGATCCCTATTTTCACTACAAGTGTACACATATGCAGTCACAAGTCAGGAGAGGTTTAATCAAAGTCAGACATCACCCTTTGCATTTGTTGGAGGCATTCGTTCATGCAAACTGGATAGTAATGCAAGTAGAAATGAATGAAAATGCAGAAACAGATACTTGCTACTTTATTAGGAGCCAGCCATCTACCATTTCTCACAGCACTGCAGCGCACATGCCACAGAGCATTTACAATCATTTGCATTTATTCACTCTTACTGGCTAACAGCCAGAGAAAGTCTACAGGAAAAATAGAAATGGGGAGAGAGAAGAGAGCTACCAGAGACATCAAAAGCACAAAAGTTGTCAGTGAGCTGCTGTTCCACTGTAACAACAGCTGCTGCTGGATTCCACCTCTGTGCAGCACACACATTTCCCAAAACTCCAATTACCAAACGATAGCACAGTGAGCAGTCAGTGGGAAACCATCAGCCATCACATTTGAGCATATGAAGAAATGCTTGAGAAGAGACGACAAAACAAAATCCCCAAGAACACAAATATTTGTCCTTAAAAAAGTAAGTTAGGTATTGAACTTCAACTTTCCTTTGTAGGTTAGTAGCCAGATTATTAGTTTTCTTGAACAGGTTTATTGCTGGCAAATGTTTAGCATCCCAATGATGAAAAGGTTAGGTTCATTTTACTGTGAGAACACATACATGGGGGTCCAAAGTGACTTCCACTTCAGAAACTCTGACATAACTTTATTTGGGGCTGCTGAGGTTTGAAAACATCTCATTCTGCATCATTTCATTGTTCCTTGTAAATGAGTAACTCAAAGCTGTACAATTGATTTATGATTAGGCACAGTAGTGGAGTAGAGTGCAGTAGACTTACTATGAACAGAGCTGTTCATAGCAGTCAGTTTTTTTTTTGTTTCTATGGTATATAGTTTAAAATTGTTAACTCTTGAGCCCCAAAAAAGCATCTTATTTTACCTTAATGGTTTTTTGTCAAAGTTTCTGCTGGCATCATTATTTATTTATAGATCAATTAATTTAATGTACCAAGTTATTCCTATGATTATTCCTATTATTTTTATGATTGCTCCTATAAATCAAATTTAATTATAGTTTATGTAAATTATGCAGGCAGAAATGTGTCCAATTACCCTAAACAGCATGTGTTTAGGGTAGGAGGAAACCAGAGTACCAAGAAAAAGCCCACACAAACACACGGAGAACATGCAAACTCCACACAGAAAGATCAGCTGAACCACTGTGCTAACCACTGCACTACAATGCTGCTGTCATAGTAGGACCCAGCATCACCATTGTAGGACCCGCTGGAGGAGAAGGGAGAGGGACTACAGAAGATAGACAAAGGTAATGCTATTACATTA
>JBAMYA010000018.1:1653400-1670747 GCA_037176975.1 Arrhamphus sclerolepis
GAGAGTGGTATGAGGTTGTGGGAGAGCGAAAATTGTACCCCTATTGGACTTTTTTTTTTTTTTTTTTTTTTTTTTTTTAATTTATTTTTTTTTAAGCAAAAGGGCTCTTGTTGTAAACTGCCACTTTGAAAGAGTTGCTGTGAGCATTTAAACATTGACTGCAACGGCGCAAGTAAAAATCTAAAGGATATGTTCATGGTCTGCCTTATTTTAAGGGGCTGATCCCCTCATAAAATCAAATTTATATCCTCAGCTCAGGTTTTGTCTGGGACTCTCACACAAAGCCACTCTGTGCTTGGCCTGATCCATAAATTTTTATTCTTTGAATGGACCTCTGTGCTGAACCTGGGAGCCCCTGTCTGTTGGTCTGTGGAGGAAGGGCTAGAATTTAGAGAACATAACCTTTGCAAGCAGTCCAATAGGAAAACAACTGAGAAGTGTATTGTGTCGTTCCAAGAGCTACAGGGAACCCTCATGCTGCAGGTTATACAGGAGAGACGTGCCATTATTTGTTATTTAAGGGTATTCGGTGTTTATATGATGGTGCAAAGACTGAAAATCCACATCAGTTGCATGCCTCAGGCTGCATGGCTGCTACATGGGACTTTTCCCATGGGGATCGCATGTCTCAGTGTGTAGATCTCAGTGGAAAAGCTAATGCACTGTAAATTTTTACTGTACATGTTTCTTGGCATGCTTTTGCATGCTAGAACAACTGTGCAAGCTAAAAGCAAAAGGTAAGCAAAGAACTCTCACTTTAGAATGCATGTACTGTTCTTATATAGGTCCCACTGGTTCCCATCTATTAGAGGCTGAGACAGAAGACACAAACAAGGCCAAATGGATGATCATTTTCTGGCTGTCCTGAGTAGCTTTTGACAGCAACAGTGTAAAGTGTAATGAAATAGTTGCATCATCTCATCAGAGAGCTACTTCGATACTGTGTATCCTCTTCTCACATCTATGATTCATATAGGTGCATGGAGGATTTCTTCAAAGCTCTCACATGTTTAGGGGTCCATAACATCTGACGCATTCGTGTTTACGCTCCCAAGCCCCATTTGACATTTTCTGGATATGATGAATCATTAATGATGACCTCAATAGGCTTTCACATCTTTGGCCCACAGATCAATAAAGTGGTTAGGGGAGTAGGTCAGCGACTCTCCAGAGGTGTCTGCAAGTGTGCGTGTGTGTGTGTGTGTGCGTGTGTGTGTCTTTGAGCATGCCTCCAAACAGCCGCACCCAGTGAGGGGCTGTAAAATGTTGGTGCTAATTGGCGGCCAAGCACGGTCCTATCTCCAACATGGCGCTCCGGGGCTGGCAGAATTGTGGATGGTTTTCCAACTCTTTCTTTTTCCAAGCAGTCCCTGCATGTCAGTCTGTGGGAGTTCCATCCATTATTGATCACATCCAAGGATGAAAGCAGAATCGCTCAGTGGAGACTGAGCGTCTTTGGCCCCACACAGGGAAAAAAAAAAAAAAGTATAAAGAGAAACCAAATACAGCCTTGACCACCAACTCTGCATGAAATGAAATGAGGAAATATCTTTATTTAAGTCGTATTGAACTGCAGCTGACAAGCTGAAAGTCTAAAAAGCAAAGTAAATACAGCAAATTTATGTTAACTCAAATAAAGGACGTCACATGATGGGAATTTTAACTCAGCCATATCATTAAACAAAACAACTCTCGCTGAGATTTTGTTGCCCTCACATGATGACATTATGTTATGCACTGCTTTGCCAGCATTAGAGGCTGTTCAGCTGCGCTGTTCAATGATTCAGCTGTGTGGAACTGACCTCCACCTCAACTTGGCTATACTCCTCAACCAAATGGACGTTTGGCAGCCAGAATACACCCTTGATATACAAGCAGGCGTGCACGCCAGGAATAACTCACACACAACTTCCACAAATATCCAGACGCACACGCTCCCCGTAGGAAAGGTTACAATGCTGTTTGAAACAAAGGGGCAGATGGCTGACAAAGACACAGGGCCAGACCTGGCAAAATAAATTTCTGCTCTATAGTGCGTGTGCAGGGATATATATCCATAAATGTCTTTCCGAGCCCATTTTTATTTGGTTAACGTCTATTCAGTGTCAACCAATCAGCTACGCAGAGGCCTGTCCTAATGTTGGGGTAATTATGCTGTACACGTTTGAAGGAGAGAGTTCTTCTCCAAGAAGAGGAAACTAAATTGTACAAGTTGCAAACTAAAAGAAGTATCAGAATCCTAATGTATCCAACTTCAGGAAAGGAAATGAAAAGCTGAAAGGGCAGAAAACAGACAGAAAACACTTCAAAAACATACTTTCCAGCTAAACAGAAAAGTCTGCTCATATTGGCAGTGTCCCAGTTACATGGTTCAGATAGCCTTGGCAACTTTTTAATCAGTGTAGTGGCAAAGCTCTGCTGTTATGGGGTCAAATTTGCCAATCTGCTGCTTCAAAAATAAAGACTGTAGTCCCATGCCCTCCCTGTGCATATCACATTACAAAGTTTAATCTCCCTGGGTCATACATGAAGGCGTTTAGCATCTGATTTTGTGCTCTCACAGCCATAAACCAGACACCTCAAGTCTGCCATATTTACCACAAGAATAAAACAAATTAAGCAGCTTGTACTCTTCAAAAAATGGAGCAAATAGAACAGGGTCCTCCAATACTTTTACATATAGGCTCTCTGGGGTTGTCAATTCAATTCAATTCAAAAATACTTTATTAATCCCCAAAAAGGAAAATTCATTAATAGTGATGGTGACGTTGATAAGTCTCCATAAGGCATCATTTGGATTTTTATGGATTTATTTTATTTTATTTATTTTTTAATCAAAGAGCTACCCTTGGTTTGCCTCCTTTATAGATGTATATTTGTTGTTTTGTTTACTGTTTCGTTTCTAAATTTTTGTGAATTGCAGCAGAGTTGTCATGGTCTGGAGGGCTGCGCTTGATTATCCTTCTAGAACTGTCCAATCAGAGAAGACCTGTGTTTCTGTGAAGGGGGAGCCACATCTCTACATTTTTGTTTTAACAGGGAAAAAAAGTTCATATGCAGGAATCCACTAGAAGAAACCTCTGGTGGTCTTTTACTTACAGCACCAATCTATCCTCTGAACTCCAGCTGCCTGGTGATCCAGCGTAGGTTTTTCAGCTTAGACTGGCCCTTGCCAGCATCAAAGGCTGTAATTGCCCCCCAAAACATTTCACAACCAATTAGACCAAATGATAACAGGTCGGTGAGTGTTATGAAAAGAGAATCCAGGCAGTTTTCGGGTTGGTCAGAAGTAAAGATGGGGAAAAGTTGCACAGCTACATCAACAATTCAAGAATGTTTCTTAGCATAAGCTTGCAAAGATGTTAATTTGATCGTCTGATGAACAATATTTAAAAAACATTAAAACAATATGAACATATCTACAAACTAACATTCAGTTTTTGTCATCTTCAGACTGGCAAGCAGCACAGCGTTAAAAATGAGTATGATTCTGTGGTCCAGGAACTTTTACCACATCCATCCATTGTCATATTCTGTCATCCAGGTGATGTCAGATGTAAAATGACAGAGATTTGGGTGCTAAACTCGTCTACCTGCAGTCAAAACCTGTCACCCATGGAAGACAAAAATGAAGATGATGCAACACAATGGCAAACATGCTTCTATTACAAATTTTTTTGAAACGTGTGGCTGAGATCAGATTTAAAAATGAGCACTGACAGTTAGATTTGTCATTTCATCTTATGTTCTGATTTAACTCGAAAATGTGCAAATAATAGCGTTCTATTATTTGCATAGCTTTTACTTATACATTTGTGTGTGTGTTTCTTTTTTTTACAGAAGCTCTCCAATTTTCTATGCTGATTTTTTCATCACATAAATGAGTCTGTTCAGTCCATGTCATTGCCATATTCAATGGCCATCCAGTCTCATCCATCCCAGGTCATTAGCCCCGTCTGCAAGGCTAATCATCAGCTCCTCTGGCTCAAGTTATCCAAAGAGAGAGTGTCACCAGAATGAGACAGTTAAATATTCATGTCCCACTGTAGTGTAATATCCTCCTCAGTGATGTTTGAACCTTATGACGTGCTGTAATTAGCGGTAAACACAGTCACACTGAACAGAGATGGACTTTATCTGTAGATGCTCAAGTCTTGATGAGCTTTTGACTCTGGCGAGTGCCTGTATCACCCAAAAAAACTCAAACTGTTGCAGCACACACACACACACACAAACCTGAAAGACACTTGAAGGTAGCGCTCCGGGTGACAGACAGTTCTTTTCACCCCTCAGTCTTGCAGGTCTGAGATCACTCGATTAATAATGGAGCAATTAATTATGACCTATTAGACTGATGAATTAGATTAGATAGAGAGGAGGAATGTAGCCGTGTACTAATATTACGCTGGGACACATTAATGACTTCTTAGGGAATGAAGTCAGGTTGGGTGGGGGTGGGGGGTAGCAAGATTGAATTTATATGTGCCAGTGTGGAATGACATGCAGTCAGATATCTAATTATATCAATGATAAATTGTGTTACTGATGTAATAATGGTTCCTTATCCCTACACAGCGATATGCCACACCTGTAATTACAGTGGAACTCCTGGTTTCATATTGCGAGACTTTGATGTCTTGCAGTGTGACAACAGACAAAGTCTTACATGGAAGTTTTATAATGACGACACATGTAGCCTCATGGAAACCACTGAAGCCTTTAAGCTACTTTTGAAGCAGATGCATTGAAAGAATGAATAATCCTTAGTGGCATTTAATTTTGTATTTGCGCTACCATTCCATTACAAAAAGAAAGACATTCGCATCACCAGGCATAAAGGTTGAACTTCAAGCACTGTAGGAGTGACAGAAAGCAAAACAGGTAAAGTTGGTCTTTTGGATAATTTTGGAAATATATTGCAGAACAATTGTTCATGTGAGTGCATCTAAGGTAAACAGACCAATCAAATTGCGAGGGAAAACACTCCACTGGCATTTGTCTCTCATGTTACATCAGGGTGTATTCACGAGTTAAATGTACACTTAATAAATACATTAAATGGACTGGAATACATGGGTTGTTATTGCACCGAGGCAACAAAATACCCTGCACTAATTAACTCTTGAGGCCCTGAGCTGCCTTCCACTGACATCTAGTGTCATATAGAGGAACTGAGAATGGGGACCCTGCCTGACCCGGGTGCATGTCTGGGTGCACACACACACACACACACACACACACATGCTATCCTCATCCCCATACATCAGTGCTGCCTTATTGATCTGCTCGATATGACCTTGAATGATCAAACAAGTGGAAGCGCCGTTTTGGAATGAAACCCATCCATTCCCCCTGTCTGCTGTCGACTACTGCTGTAATGACCTGAGGGAAGATGGGAGGCAGGGAGTGGAGACTGAGGTGGACTCCTGAACCAGTCAGCTCTGCAGCAGCCTTATGTCGCAGCAGGCCTCCCCTCCAGGCACAGTCTGCTTCCCACGGAAAGCAGGAGAAGTAGGTCAGTCTGTGTGAGAGGCATGAAGTGGCATAAGAGCTGGGATGGATGGATGAATGCATGGATGGATGGATGTATGAATGGATGGATGCATGGATGGATGGATGCATGGATGGATGCATGGATGGATGGATTCCCATGACATCCCCTACATCAAAATTTGTACCATTTTAAAGTGATAATCAGTATACAAGAGATTAAATGAATACTCTTACAGTGAAATGAAGACTGACCAGGCTTAAGGGCATTATTAAAGATGTTTAGAGCAACACAAAGGAACTTTTGTAATTTGTAGCAGTTTGGGTCTTCCTGTACATATTGCCAGTTAATTCACTTTTACAACACTGCCTGAGGTTTTAGTTTTCTTAGATCCTTTTCTCAGTTGCTCTCTTTTTTCTTCTTCTTGTGCCAGTCACTGCTGCCATGATGTCCACTGTAGATGTGTGAGCTTCTTCTTCATAATTGCTGATGTGCAACATAGTCCTCTGAACCTTGTCCCACCAGGAAAGGAGTGCAAAGTTGCTTACTCCCTGCTTTGTGAAAGTAAGCAAACATTCCTCCAAATGAAACTGTTATATTAATGTGTTTTGTCATAAATTATATTAATGACAAAAGTAATTATCAAAGTGAATATTGATATTGTTGGCACATTTTTATTGCTTAATTCAGGAGTTGATGGAAATAAACATGCTCCAAACCGATTCCCACTTGGCTCTTTAATAATTTAATTCCCGTAATGCTAAAGGAGAAATTTACTGAATTTTGGACTGCATGTTCTTTAATATTTTTTAATATAAATCCATCATGGTTCACACAATATATAATATAAATCCATCATGGTTCACAGTATATGGAAAAAAGAAAACCAAAACCATTTTAAACTAATCTGTTCATCAAAACATGTTATGTCTAAATAATTAGTCAAGTACATATAGGTAGAATTAAAGCATTTACAGTAATAAACTTTGTGCACCAACATCACTCTAGCTTTGCATGGCTTCAGACCAGTGTGGTGGTAAATAGATCTCCCAAGAATTAAACTCATTTTATGTTCAAGAGGGTATTTTTTTCTTTTCATTCCGAGAGATGAAGTGTCTAAATATGACCTGTTGTAAATAGGCACCATATAAATAAATTGAACTTAATTGAATTGAAAATTCCCAAAATTCATTGTGAACAGACAATGAATTTAATTACATTAATCAGTCCGAAAACATGTAATGTCATTAATTCAGCAGCTCACTCCCTTTATAATAAATGGAGGATGTTTCTCTGTTTGTTAACTGATGGCATAGACTGTTTATACAGTGCTCAGCAAAAATGAGTACACCACCTTTGAAAAGTAACATTTTAAACAATATCTCGATGAAAACAAAAAATTTCCAAAATGTTGACAAGAAAACGTTTAATTTATCATCTGTTTAACTTATAACATGAAAGTAAAGTCAATAATTTAACTTAGATTACACATTTTTCAGTTTTACTCAAATTACGGTGGTGCAAAGATGAGTACACCCTAATGAAAGTCTCTGGAGTAAAGCTAAATTGTAGACTACAAATGTCTGATTTAACAAGAATACAATCACAGGTGGGTCTAATTAGTTGTTACACAGGTGTCCAGTGTCATGCCCGCTCCTTCCCAGCTACCTCGGTCAGGGTCGCCAGCCTTCTGATCACAGGCCCCAACACTACAACTCCCAGAATCCCTCAGTTCTCATCATCATGGACTTCACCTGTTCCATCATCATCTTCATCTGCTTCACCTGGTCTCCTCCCTACATATACCCTGCACCGACCCAGCAACATTGTGTTGTATTGTTTCTTTTATGAATACTAACACCACTTTGTCTTTTTGTGCATTACAACGCATACTTTAATCCTTAAGATTAAATCCTTCTTGTTTTTGCAAAGTCTGCGCTTGTGTCTGCTTTTACTTGAAGCCTGACAATTTAATTGACCTGCTGACAACTTAAATTAAGCTGCTTCTATCACTTCTTACAAAGTCCAACTTAGAACCCCCCCCCCCAAAAAAAAAAAAAAAAAGAAAGAAAGAAAGAAAAACATTATTTTCACAGGAGAATTTTTGACTGGGCTTTTTAACTCTGTGCAAATATATATGTATATATATATGTATGTGTATATATATATATATATATATATATATATATATATATATATATGTATGCATATGCACACAGAAACACACAAAAGCACAACAGTTGCCTAAGCAACAACCACCGACAGAATCAGTCAGGCTGCTCAGATGCAGCATTGAACAGCTTCACAAATCATTCAAAAAGGTGTGCGTGCTTGTCAGGGTGCATAAAGGCACATCCACTCTCCACTTTAACGGCAGTGATGCGAGTAAGTGCCATAATTCACACTGTTTGTTCAATTCAGTGGGCTTCTCGCTTCAAAGCTAGATTATATCCTGCTTTGTGTAAAAATAGTTGCATGTGTTTTTAAACGCACAGATAAACACAAGATAAAGATGTGTGGACAGCAGATTTTCATCTCAGACCTCACAGTCACAAAATTCCTGTGCAATAATCTAAAAACTTTCTTTCAGTAGTCTTTGCTCGCTGTAAACTAAGAAGGACACATCCTGTTAGGATAGATAAGTAAACACTGCACAAAAAAAGCCAACAGTTCGCTTCTCTGTCACACAGTCACACAGGGACAAATTATTAAGGTCACATTAGGAGATTAGAAGAATAAAAGAGAGGCAGACCTGGACAGAGAGGGATTTTCTGTCATTTCTCCCAGTGGCTTGTGAGCCATATGTTCAGCCCTGGGACACACAAAGCAACACAAGGGCTCAGTGAGAGCCCAGAGACACAGCAACACATGGGAAGCAGGCTGCAGACTGTTCAGGTATGTGCAGGAAACGCAGCATTACTGACCAACTGTCATCGCTGCAGTGTTAGAAACGAACAGCAGAGTTCATTTGAAGCATCGTGATGTGATGTTTACATGTTCAGGTAGATATTGCTCTACAGCAAGGCTATTGACAAACTTACCAATGACGTTTGTTCCCTTTATTTTACAGTAAGTTCAGTAAATCACATATAAATGACAGCAAAAATACATTCTGAAGATGCTGGTTTTTCTGGTGCATTCTCAAATCTAGTAAGAAGCCTTTACTGGGTGTACGGGCAGTAGCAGTGTTGATCGACTGTCACACAAGAGCTGAAAAGCAATGTATAGGCCCTTAAATACTGACATTCTGTAACATTTATGGGAAAATGTGCATCTAATTACACCCCAGTGATTTTTACTCACTGGCCCAAGCAATGTAGGAAAATCCCACAAACGCATGCCCTTGCATACATGAAATCGACATTCCGGAAACAAAGGTGCAATTTGACGTCATCTGTGTGAAATGTCACATGAAGAGGGTCGCATATTGGGCACCAATAAATCAAAACCACACATCTCTTTTACCAGTGGATGTGTGATTATATCATTCAAGTATGTTGCGCACGTGGCACATATTTGCTATGAAAAGGTTCATATTTTTATTTTGCAACTGGAGCAAGATCAACCTTGAACTTTCAAAGTAACTCAAACGCAGGACACTTTTTAAAGGGTAAAGCAATGTTTACCTCGTGATGACTGGTTGGCGGTTCCTGTTACCGTCAAAGTTAAGCCAAACATTCTCCCTGTTTGCAGCATTTCCACAGAGCAACACTACGCATGGCCCATAATGTCAATATATTCATTTAACTTCTCAAAAGAAATCATGCGAGAGGCACAGTTACGCAGATTTGCAGCCTCTGCAGTTTTTAAGTGTTGGATCAAAACGACGCTAAACACATTCAGAGGTAGTGAAAAACAGAGAGGGCGCAATGAAGCACAGGAACAATCCCCTGAGATATCTGTAAGGAAGAAAGAAAGAGGTGGATGATAGAGGAAGAACAGGCAGAGAGAAAGTGGGAGAGAGGGGGAGTTTGCCTCCAGTCTCGGCACAGAAGAGGATCAAAGGTTTGTGCTCTGCATCTCAATGGACACCCGGTTACCAATACTGATGAGCCTGCAAGTGTGATGCTCCATTCATAGGGTTTATAACTTTTGGGAAAACAAGTGGTCATTGTGTGTAAAGAGATAACAGTTGCTCATAGAAATCATCATTAATGCATTTCTTTGGAAAAACAAACACACTAAGAAAAGACAAAAAAACTGCAAGAATGATAATCCTGCACTCACTGTCACTGTCTCCAAGAATGCGTCTTGTATTTCAGTTGTAGTGCATGTGTGACAAGATTGAAATACAATATATGTACCCTACTAAAAACAGTGTTTTTACCAATATCAGTCTGAAGCATATTTATATTTTATATGTGCATTTTCATTGTTGCACACGTGCTAGTCAGCATCTGTGCTCTGTAGTCCAAAAGCAACATTCATTTCAAGCTGCTACAGTAACAGCAGGAGCATTAGATTTGCAATGTGCTGCATAAAATGATCGCTGCATTTTGCACACTAACTTAGGGGCAGTTTGCCAAACTAGACCCTGCGAAAAATAAAAATAAAAATAAAAAATCTGTAAAAGTATTTTAAACTGCAACGCAACTGTCAGAACAAAACAGCTATTTATGCCAGCTGGGGTTATCAAATTCATATTTATTTTAGCAGCATTAATGATGACGGACTGAACCAGTATCAAATAGCTTATAATATGATTATTATACATGAAATAATTCTGCCAATTTATTTGATTGTATTGTTGTGCTTGATACCCTGAACGCTGCGTAGGCTATTAGAAGATAAAATGTCTCTTCAGAAATAGATGAAAAAAATAAGTCACATCACGTCCAAAGCTTTGACAACTGTCCAGTATTTTTAACATCATCTTGAGGAGAAGGAGGAGGAGGACGAAGGACTGACACATTCATTTCAGCGCTGTATTTCAGCTTTCAGCGTACCTTGGCTGAGATAACGCATCGGCAGGAAAAATGATCAAAGGATTTGTCCCAGATTATGGACAGCCATTAGTTTAATACTCTTTTTGTATGTGATCTAATGTAGATATACAGCACTTTGGCTGCACTGTTCACTGTAATATCAACACATATCCTGGAAAATCTGGAGTCTGAAGTGCAACCTGTTCTACAAAGATATTCCTCAGTTATGAATCTTTTATCTGCAAGATAAACATAGATACAACATGCTGTCAAAATAACTGTGCTTTTTGGTTGAGAGAAAATGCATAGGGATCTTTTTGCTCACTGTGTTTCCTATTCTTATAGAGTCCTGGGTTATTAAGTGACAAAAAAACAATGACTCAATTATAAAAAATGGACAAAAGCATTAATAAATAATAATACTTGAACCAATAACTAAACCAACAAAACTGAGGAACAACAGCTCTTTGTTTTAGTGCTTCAGTATCTACTTGCATAAGAATCTTCACATCCTCCACATTCACCTTTCTAATGCCATAATTGTCCTGGAAAACGTGTATTCTTTAATAGAGATTTCAGCATTGCATCTCATTAGTGTTTGTCTATCGCAGATGGTTGTAAATCCTCTGATGAAACACTCATGACCTCCAGTGGGATTCTGTCCCTTTCACTTGAGAGCCTATTAATTGTCTGCAATTATCCTTTGCAAGCGTGGCATCTGTCAGAAGTCTTTCGCCTCTTCCCACATGGATAAAATGCCGTAGTGGTAAAGGTTGACTGCGACATTCACTATTTATTGCACAATAGAGATTGTACAGTTAGAATTTGCCATCACAGTTCTAACAAAAAAAATAAAAATAAAAAACCCACACATCTGCTTTAAGGAGCCGATAAAGCCAATCTCAACTCTCATTTCAATGTTTCTGAAACAACATTTTGCTTACATGAGAATGATGGTGACAGTGCACTGAATTGATTCTGTTAATGGAAAAAATATATAGAGATGTGACATTTGTAAACTAGCTTGTTTGATAACTTGATTACTTATCTTTAAAATGTGCTGTTCTGAATCACAAGGGGACTCATCCATAGTTCCTTTGATGCATTCAACATCTTTAGTGCAAATTTAAAGAAACAAAAATCACAGAAATGAAACAAACTGAGGAATTCATAAGGCAGCAATTATAAATATATCAAAAATAGTCATTACAGAACTATCTTTGTTACAAAAATGGTACAAAGGATTTGTCCTGTACCAGTGAGAAGGACATGTTTTTCAGTTCCTCCACTGATTTTACAGCCTTATATCCGAGCTGGTTGAGGACTTTCTGACAAACTGTTTGTGTGGATTCTACAATGTCAAAAGAGAGTTTCAAACGCCAACTCTCTGCGTTAGCTGCCGAGTCTCTCACTGTTCCAAACTTGTGTTTGGCTGAAGGCTCGTTGCTGCCTCGAGTGTTTGTACGTATCCAGTGTTTCACATTTTTATCCATATTCAGTCCCAGAAAGTCATAGATCTCCTGTGTCTTTAGAAGTGGATTTCGAGCCAAATCCTCATATCGAACCACCATGTATTTCCCCTTCAGCCAGTGGGGATGGCTGAGACCTGTTGAAACAGAACTGTAAAAGTCTTCACAGATAACTGTGAGCTGATTCATGTCTAAGTTATAGGGCCTCCTCCCTGTGGCCCTCCAAATGCGCCACAGACGGTATGGGTCCCTGAATGTTTCAATGCGCGAGGACAGGATCCCACGCGGGTCTCTGACCAGCTGAATTACTTTGATATTCAGTCGTGGGTCTTCAACCAGCGCCCGCAGATCTCCAATCTCTGGTACCCGAACAACTTTGATTGCCACATGCCGCTTCTCATGGCACGCCTCCGTTGCTAAGGTCATGTTCAGGGTTGCACATTTCTTCACACAGTCTCCTTCCTCCACATTAGCATCACCAGGACCAAAGGCATCACATACAGGCTGCTGGCACAACGCTCGACTGGCGCCGCGACGAAACAGCTTGTCTGTGGTGTGGTTTGAGGGTGTCGGTTTGATATAGTTCTCTAAGAAATAGAGGTCGCAACCGTAAAGGCTACGCAGAAGGTCTCGGCTGGCGCCCAAGGTCACACGCCGGTCTGCAGGGTTGCGGGTGTGTGACTGCCTCGGCACCAAAGTGGCGTAAACATGATAAAGAGGCTCAAACAGGTAAAAGATCTCCTGGTGTTGATTCAGCAGCTGGCCGACAAAGGAGGAGCCGCTACGTGTGGTGGCCAAGACAAGTATGTGCAGTTTACGGGTGGCATTGATGGAAAAGTAGGGGTAGTCATCACAACCTGCTGTTCCCCGCTCAAAGGGAGGGTCTGTCTCCTGAGCCCCTAGACCACAGTTCTGGGGGCTGGGCAGCGGGCACAGCTGGAAAGGCTTGGATGTGAGTGTCCGTATGGCTGTGTACTGGATGGCAATGGAGGCCAGGGCCAGCAGAATCACTGACTTCCAGGAGCATTGCATGACTGAAGCACTTCATCTAGACACAGCCATCTATGCCTAGTCCTCCCTGTCAACAGAGAACATTTTACTCTTATTAAAATGTTGTTTTTTTTGTAGTCCTGTAAAGTGGGGAATTAAAACGATATAGAGCCACCCACTCCCTTTTGTTTGCTTACATTTTTTTAAATTATATAAATATTTTTTGTTGGTTTTTTTTTTTTTTCTTTTCCTGGCAAGTTTCTGACTACATGGCAGTGCAAAGGTCTTATGAATGCTTCGCCAGGATGCATTTGACTGAAGCAATGTTTTATTAGTCTATTAATGAAGTAAACATATATTTTTTAACCACAAAAACACAACACTCCAAAGTAAATCATGCACTGCCCAATAAAGTATATATGCAACATATTAAATTAAAAAAACACACAACAAACTAATTTGAATAAGCAACTAATAGTGTGACACTTTGTATTGTGAATGATTTTAGACTTGAAGGAAAGCCATATGCAGCTCAGATCACCCTATATATTTATTTTTTTCTGTGGCACAAAATACAATACTTTGCATTGATTCTGTTACTTATATTGATTCAAGGTTAAAGATTATTTTTGTACTGACAAAGAAAAGAGGCAAAGCAGTGATCATGGATCATTTATTCAGATTATCTCACATTTTTCTTGCATGCTGCTGTCTAATATCTGGAAATTGAAATGGATAAAACAATTTTGAGCTCATGTTTTGGTTTCCATCCAATCAGATGCCAGTGTCTGCTAGAATGTGTATTGTGACATTATAATACTATGTGAGATTATTTTAAACAGCTTTGACCTGAATGTTTAAATAAATTCTGGATATATATTTTCAGGTCTAGTTTTCTTCACCAGGTAATGCAGCATGCCTTTTACTGTGCAACCATAGCAGTATTCTCTCTTTTATCATGTCTACACGTGATTTGAGGACCTCTTCAGGCTGAATGTCCAAGTATTAAGCTGTAAATCATTTATTCATTTCAAAAAGTGTGCCCAGAAATGTAAACAATATAGGCTACTTTGAAGCTTCACTACCAATGTCATGTCAAGGGGAAATGGTGCTATAAGTGTAATAATAATTGTAATAATAATAATAATAATAATAATAATAACAATAACAACAACAACAACGATAACAATAATAATAATATCAATAATAGCCTAATAATGATAATAATGTTAAGATAATTGCAAAACGAATTTGTCCTCCACCTTAAATAGTCTCTAGAATTATAATCTGTGGCCTTGACACATGGAACTTTAATCGTTCAGAAGCCATGTATGAGACTTGAAAGAACCAGAACGGGGAATGTTGCGTAAGGCTATGTGGACTTTCTGATGTGGACTTCGAAATAATATCGAAACTCATGAATAAGTTCCACAAAAACTAATAAAATCATGTTTGGTCTTACTGGTTTGCCAACGTTCTGTTCATGCAGAGAATATGAAGATAATGTTTCTCCCTGTGCTCGGAGAACACCAAATATGACTTATATAGATGGAGAGCACCATTGTTGTCTTCTTAATGGCATTTTAGATAAATAAATAAAGCCCATTTCCCTGCGTAAGAGGTTAGGCTGTAGATTTTCCGCGGTGCAGGCATCTTCACCAATGCAGCGATAACAGCAGATTCATGAACGCATCCCACCCTGCCGCAGGTGCTTTAAAATCACTATGTTAAACTAAAGATAGAAATTTAATGGCGTAGTAAAGTCGATCTTCCCCGGTCCGTTTATACCTTGTTGGTAGTTTTGGTCCTCTCATGATGCGGCGAGCGGTGCGTCCGTGAATCGCGGCTGGTTTTGCTTCAGTCCCGTTTTCCTGCGCACTCCGCTTCCCAGTCAGGAGAGGAGGAACGCGCCTGGCAGATCCCGATATTCCATCTGACGCCGGCGTGAGGCGTTCCAGTTCAGCGGCTGGGCTCAGGAGGGGGAGGAAAAAAGATGAGTGGACAGAAAAAAAAGAAAAGAAAAAGTGATGGAGTAACGTCGGAGCGGAGCGGCGCTGTTATTATGGAGCAGCCAGGCGGTGAGGCTGACCGGAGGACGCGGCAGACGGCGTCCTCATCAATGATGTACAGTGGCTGCTGAGCGTGTGAGGTAGGACTACACAAGGACTGACTGTCTGGACCACCCCCGACCCCTCCCCCTTTCCACCTGCCTCCCCCTCTCTCTCTCTCTCTCTCTCTCTCCCTCTCTCTCTCTCACATACACACACACACACACACACACACACACACACACACATAGTCCCCCCCACCCCCAATCCACACACGCAGATCAGCTCCTGTCACTCAGCCAATGTGGCAGCATGCACACACATTACATCACTCCATTTAATTTGTTTGTGTTGTGTGTTCGTGTTTGGGGATATTTTGTAACTTTTTTTCACCCGTCATGCATAAAATAACTGCAGCATCTCATGCATGTTCATTTATCTTACAGTAGACCTAACTTTACTTATGTAGTTTGATCAAAAGCATGCATGAGAGAGGGATGAATCTTCTTGGAAGGAGGGGTGGGGTGGGTTGTGGTCTCTCTTCACATTTCGACATGAACTCGTCGCATCAGCATTAGCCTGCTGCCTCAGGCACTGTGATTCTGCAAATCCCTTTTCCCCCAGGGTCTGCACAACCCACTTATTGATACTGGAGTGGGTGGGCCAATAATGAAGTTGATGTGAGGGTGAAAAGTAAAGGCTGTGTAGAGGAAGCAGAGAGAAAATTTAACAAAAGAAATGAGAAAGATGCATGGTAAGAGTCAGACTGATAATAACTCACAGCAACCTCCACAACAAAAAGCAGCTACACTGTTAGGTAATCACTTGATTTCAACCCATTAAAAAGAATATTTTTGTGTGTAAACACATAAATCAAATGAACACATTGTGTCTTAGTGTTAAACAGATGAGCAACAAAATTTATTATAAAAATCAAAAATACATAGGCAACATTCGTAACACCAGTAACTTAGTTATGTTCATCAGTCACGCACATACAGTAGTTGTAGAGGATACAACATTAGTTCAGTTTTCTGGATTTCTCTGGCTTGCTCATGGTGGAATTATACATCAGTGCTGTAGCAACACTCTGAAAACCCTAGACCTGGGATATACTTGCGGTTTGCCTATAAATGCACAACCAGCTACATTTTGAATATTCCTTGCTTAAGGGTAGAATGCAGAGCCAGGGACAAAAATACAACTATGTAAAAGAAGTGGGATAGAAGAAGTTATTCTTTTGTTTTTGTTGCATTCATAGTCAGACAAAAGAACACCAGTGTCATTGGAGATGTTATGTTTGACCATAAAATCTTGTGTCATCGTAATAGGACTTTGTTTCATTTTATGGATTTGGAAAATTGATGAGAAACACCAGCGACTTGTTGCATCAGGCTGGTACCCTGTTTGACACAACCAGCACCACCACACCTACTGGTTGTGTATGTTCTCCTCATGGGGCTCCTCCACGTCAGGAGCTGCACCTGTCCTGTGGCATCGATCTTGGTGATTGTGGGTGGGGTAACTCTCGATGTGGACTGATCCCCAAGATATCGTTTCCTCACCTGGTTTAGCAGTGCCAAGATGACAGTCTGTTTAGAATGGGCTGAATGGAGGTGGAGGGAGGGTGGGTGGGGTTGCTATGTGTGCAGAGTTTGTGTGCGTGTAAGAGAGACAGAGAGAATGAGTGTGGATAATTTTTGGAATTTTCTATTATAACCTTGGGTATGTGATGGCTTTTAAGTTGTTCTTTTTTGCAGTTGTTGTTGTTTTAATTATTGTTTTTATTATGTGAAGCAGTTTGTGTTACTTTTGTATGTAAAGTGCTTTATAAATAAAGTTTGATTTGATTTGATGATTCATAAAGGTGGTAACTGCAGAAGGGAGTTGTGTGGTCAACTGCGCCTCTGGTGTTCAAGTGGATATTGCATCTCACATATTTTACATGCAAGACTGACATATGAAATGAACACAGGATACATGTATCAGCCATGATGTTTTTGCGTCTCATTGTAAATAGCAACTATATTCCAGGCACAACACAAGCAAAGGAAACAGTACCATCTCCGTATACAATTTTACAATTTGCACTAGCTGTGTTGCTGCAGGCTGACATTCATGTTGAATTATGAAAAGTTAAAAATTCCCCAACTTTGACTTATGCAACGCTGCTACAGCAACATCCTGAATCCACAGTTTAGTTTGGCAGCGTTTGATGAAAGGATGGTGGACACTTTCAGTATCCTCACAGCTCTTTTCAACCAGCTGGTGCTGGTGCTGGGATGGTGTTGAAGCCAGTTCCGAACTAGTTCTACTTTGGAACCTTTCAAGAATTGGTTTGCTTTTCCACACACACACACACGCACGCACCATCACAGAAACACACACTTTAATCACACAATTAATAATTAATCAGAGGCTGGG
>JBAMYA010000018.1:1670847-1681056 GCA_037176975.1 Arrhamphus sclerolepis
CAGTAGTGGTATAGTCTGGAGTTCTGTGCCAACAAGCAGGAAGGGAGGGGGGTTTGGGGGGTGGGGAGGAGCCAGACTGCAAGCAATCATCTTTATCCAATGATGAAATTATTGCCTGACGGTTGCAACTATTTCCAGGATGCTGATTAGTGAAGTGTAGGCTGAGACATCAATGATATTTGAGCTTCAGTTTTTTATAAAACCTAAAAGCAAAGCAATATTCAGTTTTATATATTTCTTGGGCAAAATCCTGCCAAATGAAAGTTTAATCAAACACCTTTTAATAACTTGAAAGTTTATTGAGTTTGATATCTTAGTGTGCTCGTGGTTATGTGAGAGGTTTCAGGTTAAAGATGGTGTGAGAACAAAAGATGTACAATCAGTTGAGTTTGGATATGTCAGTAGGTGCATTTCCACTAGCAGAGGTTTCCTGGGTAAAACTAGGAGACTGGAATTTTAACAGGGCTAACTTCTGTCCTTTCATCATCTTGTCTCCACTCATGGTGACAGAGCTAGTTGCATGTAAACTAGCAATCCAAACTACCTGGTGGTGGTAGTTTGTCAACTGCCACTGTTCATCAGCCTCCAATAAAGAAGTCAACAAAGATAAAGAAAAAAAAAAAGAAGGAAAAGAAACCAAAATCATGAGATAAATATTGGAAGACCAAAGATGACTGATATGTTTCAGTAGTGTTTGTATGATGCATAATGGTGGTGCAGAATGAGAAGAGATGACTTGTATGCCAATGAGACATAAGGTGGTTGAATGACACCATCACTTGCTCACGTGGCCACTCCTAACTATGCTACCACAGGTATGTGTTTCTGTTTTTTTTGTTTTTTTTTTGTGGGGCCATTCACGCTAATGGAGATCTAACATCAAAATCCTAAAAGTCCCACAGGTGGAAACACACCTGTTATAGCAGTTCATCTCATTTGTGTAGGCTTTAATGCAAGTTTCCATAAGGGTTCATGACTAAGTAAATAAAGAAATAAAATAATAAAATAATAATAATAAAATAATTTTTTTTTTTCTGCGTGCCTATAGAGTGCCTTTAGAAATACTTAGAGTTACTAAAGGTGTAAAGGATAAATGGTTCGATGCTTTTGGTGGCAGCCGTTGCCGATGTCAAAAGTTGAAAATTCCTCAACTTTCGTCAAGTTGTGTGTCTGAAGAGACACTGAAATCGAACACGGGGATAGATCTATAGCGACTTGTATCCATCTATGATTGGAACACACATTACAGAAATATGAAGGAGAAATTATTAATCGCAGTGTTTGATTGCCCTATTTTTTTATGATCAAAGTTTGTGGTCACACAGACATAGAAGTCTCAGAAATAAACTTGGAAGGAAGTGACATGTATAGTAGGTTAATCTACTATGAACTGCATTTGTGTGGATGTAGGGAGCAGTGATGTGATGCTTTCAAACGAGCCAGCTTGATGTAGCAAATCTGAACAGTGAACTCCTGTTAAGTAAGAGCTTCCCTCTCTTTTCCGTCCGTTATCCAGCTCACTGTCTACTTTTCCATGGAGAATAGCCACTAGCAGTTAGCTGGTTAACACAACAAATATCCCTCTTCCTGGATAGTTTGTGTGTAGTGACAACATAATTAACAAGAAGCATGGGACACCACCTAAATTATTGGTTTCCACAACGCATACGTGTGAATCTAGCATGATGACATGGTTGAAGAGAAGCTGTTGTTCTTTATCTCTGTGGTATTTAATCTTTCACAGATGTTTCATTATGATCTCAGGAGCTGTGTTTTCTGGGGCTTTTGCCCCTGGTAATGGTCTCCCACAGCAAATTGGTCCTGGGTGATGGGCCAGACCAAGTGCAATTCAGTAGACTTGCATGGAGAGAATAATATCAAGAACTTGATGTCTCTCACCTGTACTAGGGTTACCGGTGTCCCATGCTGGAGCCAGACCTGGGGGGGGGGGGCTCGTTGGTGAATGCCTGGTGGCCGGACCTTAACCATGGGACTTGGCCATGCTCAATCTGAATGAGCTATATGGGTTTGCCCTCCTGTGGGCTCACCACCTGAATGAGGGTCCATGCAGGTCCAGTGGGGGGGGGTGGGGGGGTGGGGGGGGGGGGTTTGGGCAGCAGTCATAAAATGTGGGACTTGGTATGCAAGTACTGATTAGATATAGTTGGGCTCACCTCAACACACAGCATCGGCTCTGGAACCAATATTCTTGAGAGAGGCTGGACTTTCTACTCTGGAATTACTCAAAGTGAGAGGCGATAGGCTGGAGAGGGCTTACTTATAGCCCCCCAGCTTGGAGCCTGTATATTGGGGTTTTTCCCAGTAGATGAGAGGGTAGCTTCTGTGCTAGTCACGGTTTGTCCATAATGAGAACCATGTGGACATAAGAGTGTCCATAAGTGCATGTGGCACCAGGACATTCTTGGTCACAGTTTGATGTTCGACTGTATAGTTGTATCATCAGATCTGCAGCTGTATGTTCTGGGCATTTGGGTGAAGAGAGGAGCTGAGGTGTCAACTCATCACTACCTGGTTGGTGGTTAGATCAGATGGTGGGGGAGGATTAGAGTCAGACTTGGCAGACCCAAAAGTGTAGTGAGGGTTTGCTGAGAATGTCTGGCAGAGGAACCTGTCAGACAGATCAGAAAGTTGGATTTAGGAGTAGTTTGGTGAGATGATAGAAAGCGACTTACAGTCAGCTCCAAGAAGATTCTGGCAAACCGTCAGGTGGCTCAGAAGTGGAAAGCAGTGCTCCACCAACAGTGTGTACAGTGAAGGTGGGATGCTGCTGACTTTGACTGAAGATATTGTCAGGTGGTGGAAAGAATACTTCGAGGATCTCAATCCCACAAACATGTCTTCCATAGAGGAAGCTGAGTCTGGGGACCCTGAGCTGTACTCACTCATTACTGGAGCCGAGGTCTCCTAGGTAGTAAAGAAGCTGCACAGTGGCAGGGCTCCAGGGGTGGATGAGATCCACCCTGAGTTCCTCAAGGCTCTGAATGTTGTAGGGCTGTTTTGGTTGATGCATCTCTGCAACATTGCATGGACATCGGGGTCAATCCTCAGTCCTACCCTCTCCTATGGTCATGAACTGAAGTTAGTGACCGAAAAAATTAGATTGCAGATACAAGCGGCTGAAATGAGCTTCAACCTTAGGGTTGCTAGATTCTCCCTTAGAAATAGAAAGTGAAGTTCAGTCTTCTGGAAGAAACTCAGAGTTGAGTCGTTGCTCTTCCACATTGAAAAGACTCAGTTGAGGTGGTTCAGGCATCTGGTCAAGATACCTATGGATGCCTTGTTTTGGGCATGTCCAACTGGGAGAAGACCACAAGGCAGACCCAGGACACGCTGGAGAGATTATATCTCTCGGCTGGTCTGGGAATGGAAACGCCTCGGAGTCCTCATGGAAGAGCTGGAGGCAGGTGACCAGGAAGACGGAGGCCTGGGCCTCTCTGCTTTGGATGCTTCCCCTGTGACCAATGTGACAAAGTCTACCATCAGTAACACACTATGCCGCCAGGGACTCAAATCCTGCAGTACCAGATGTGTCCCCCTGGTGAAGCCAGTACATGTCCAGGCCCGTCTGAAGTTTGCTGGAGAGCATTTGGATGATCCAGAAGAGGACTGGGAGAATGTCATATGGTCAGATGAAACCAAAATAGAACTTTTTGGTAAAAACTCTACTTATCGTGTTTGGAGGAGAAAGATTGCTGTTCTTTGGATGCTGAGTTGCATCCAAAGAACACAATACCTACTGTGAAGCATGGGGGTGGAAACATCATGCTTTGGGGCTGTCTTTCTGCAAAGGGACCAGGACGACTGATCTGTGTAAAGGAAAGAATGAATGGGGCCATGTATCATGACATTCTGAATGCAAACCTCCTTCCATCAGCAAGGGTCTTTCAGCATGACAATGATCCCAAACACAATTTTTTTTCTCATTTTGTCTCTCATAGTTGAGGTATACCTATGATAAAAATTACAGGCCTCTAAGTGGGAGAACTTGTACAATTGGTGGCTGACTAAATACTTTTTTGCCCCGCTGTGTGTGTGCGTATACATATACATATGTGTGTGTGTGTGTGTATATATACATATATATGAAAAAGGTCTTATATCATGGTAATGCCTAGTCTGCTAATTTCTGCATGTTTCCATAATAAAATAGTTGCTGCATCTTGCTCAGGCAAAAACTTGTACAAACAACAGAGCCCACTGGCCAGAAGTGAGTTCATATGAAGCATGGATATTCCTTCTGCCCCAAAGCTTAATGGATTTTAATTACGCTGAACTGGTTTTGTAAAACACAAAAACATAAGAAAAAACACAGCTGACTAAAACGGTTTTACACACATATTTATTATTAGTACACACACGTGTTTCTCAAATCTAAAAACATAAATTACTAAATTACTAAAATTGATTTTGGTTTTGAAATATAAATATTAATATGGTGTAAAAATGCTGTAATTTTGTGTTTTTTTTCATCTAAGGTTGTATTTACCTAAAATTACTAACTTTAGAAATGAAAGATGGTCTATTATTTCCTGTGACTGTACAATGCAATATTTGTTTTCATATTGTCATCCATTTTTAGAAAAATCCATTGCATTTGGAAATAAAAGTGAAACCAACATGAGAAAATGTCTGTTTTCCCCACCTTTATAGTAGCGATGTCACTGATTTTTTATTTTTTTTAAAGAAGGAAAAAAAATAAAACATGGCAGTTTCAACATTTAATATATTGAACAACTGGTGCAGTATGAATTTTTAATCTTATTCTGAAAAATCAAGCAGCACTTGATGCTTTTTCTACACATAATACAAATCCTGTCTGAGAATTCAGTCGTACAAGAACAAGTTGTTGGAATGGAGGTGTCAAGAACATAATTTCTCTCTCAACTTAATTACAGCAACAAGAGAAAGTGCTGTGGAGCAGTGTTGATTGTACAAATTACCATAGTGAATTGACACATAACTTGTTTATCCATGACAGCTGCACAGAACTTCAACTTTTAACATGATTTTCACGAACTGCATTTAGCTTTGAAATTGTTCTGTGAAACAGTTATTTCAAATGTCTGACGAAAGAAAAAAAAATAGATGGCCTGACAGTTCTTTGATGTACAAGCTCATCGGTGTTTGATCCTCTAGCAGCAGAAAAGTGCATAAAAACATATCATCTATTCTGCAGCAGCAGCTAAATTGGATGAATGGCTCCCGTGGTGATCTGACATAAAGTCAAGAGTTACTTTTATTCATAATTGCAAACATGTAATGGCATATGTCCAGATCTGTAACTTTGGATATTTAATGCAATCATGCCAAGTTGTCTGTTCCGTTGTTTTGGTCAAAAGAGATGATTATAATTGATTAAGTGATTAAATTCTCCAAAAAGGAGAAAAATTGAATTAACATTGATTGTATGAATACAAAACATAAAATGTTAAATCAATGAAATAAAAGTAAATAAATAAATAAGCTGTTCAATTAATGCTTTTGTTACCTATGGCTTAAAAAACAAAGTTAGCTGAGCACCAACTGTTTTCTTTTTGGTTAAATTGTTTAACATTAACCTTTGTACATTTTTGTGTCAAGACATTTCAAAAATCTTTCTTTTAAATATCAACCAAATTCAAACAAACAGAATACAGAATGCAGGAAAACATATACGATTTACCAATCTAACAAGCAGCAAGGCTATGACCTGATCCGGCTTGCATTCCTCTGCTTCTTTGAGCTCATGCTAGCAAGTGTATGCTGGTCCAGTATTTACTCATGTACAGGATCTCGGTCATGGCTTTCTTTCTTTTTTTCCTTGTCTTTTACTTACACTTTTCACTTTCTTCGGCAAATCAGCCATGATGTTCGACGTTTGCAGTGATAATATGTGTTAGATAACTTCATCTTATAGTTAGCATCTGGCTAACTCCACATAGTAAACACTGTGATGCGGCTGGCCATAGAGCACACTTTGATTAACACGATGGGAGGCTGTTTTCCTGAGCTGGTTTTGGGGTTGCTAACTCAGAAACCTTTTGCAGTCAAAACATTTGCTTTTTCAAACCCTAAATTCCCCCAGTTCACATTTTAAAGTGTCTGAAGTGTTCCACACTTATTTAGTTCAACCATTCACCTAGCAAAGAGTGGACTTTCCTATCCGTCAAAGTTCGGACTGAGGATTAAACAAGTATCATCTAGCACAGGAGTGTAAAACTCTATTTCATCCTGGGCGACATCATCACCATGGTTACTGCTCAAGGAACTACTTTACCTTCTCAGTCAACTATATTGTCAGATTCCCCCTAGGTCCGGAACTTGGTTGATAGAAAAAAAAAGTGAATTTTTGTCATAAAAGCTCAAATATCACAAAAAATCATTAACTCTATCAGAAAATTGAGAGTTTTGTACTAAAAATCTTGTTTTCTTGTAAAATCAAAACTTAAAAAAAGATTTCCTTTTTTGTAAAAATGGCTAAATCTGTTGTAAAACTGCAAATTTTGAAGATTACTAAGATTTGTTTATCGTACAATCACAAATGTCACAAAAATGCAACTTCAACTTAAAATTAAAATTTTTGGGGGGAAAATATAAACCCTAGATGATGAGAAATATTTCATAATGAATCACAAAACTTGCATTCGAAAACATTCTCTCGTTTTACTAAACCGTGCACTCGTTCAAGTAAAAAAGTTCTCTTGTTTTATTAGATTATACACTCGTTTTCCTAAATTGTGAGCTTGTTTTAAAAAAAAAACAAAACGAAACAGAACAAAGAAATGTGTTCTCGATTCACTTAATCAAGTGGTCATTTTGGGCAAATAAGTTGTGGTCCCATTATATTCAATCTTCGTAGGCTGGCTGGCAGAGCCACATGAAGCGCTTTTGATGACACTGAAGTTAGCTTCCTATTCACAGCTTCTGATTCGCCAGAAGATTAAAGGGCTATTCCACTGCATTTTAGAGCAATAAGACTGTTTAATAACAGGCCCAGATCACAAACCACAACATCTAAATTGTTCAAACCTGGATTAAACTCAGTTTTAGACAGTAAGGAATATATCAGACACAGTTTCTGATTCATGAAACCTTTTTCTGATTTGTGAAAATGAAAAATGGATAATTTTCCCTCATTTTGCGACAGTCAGACCACCGAGACCAGGTCCTAATATAGAACCACAAGACCCAGACTGCCCAAACCTGGATTAGATTATGCCTTAGATAGTAGGGAATTTTATCAACACTTGTATCACACACATCACCCAAATTAGGGAGATTTTCATTCACCCCAGCTCCTTTAAAACTGTAATAACTGTAGGCATTACGAAATGAAAATTCCTTAAAAGGAACAGGGATTCAGAGGAGGAAAGTTTGGTATTCAGGGTAAACAACTGGCAGTAACTGAACAACTGAAAACTGATTCATAATATATTCCTCATCATGACCCTTCAGGGTCTCCATGTCTTTTTGCAACACTCTGAAATAAAATCATAGTCACAAAATTGCATTTTGTATTATTTCACATTTTTACCCTAAAATCATGAATTTGGTTTTATAAAACAGATTATTATAAAAAAGAAAAACAAAAAAACAACAACTTGATTTTGACAAAAACGTGCAACTGCAAATGGATTCCTGCAACTCCACAACTACCTATGCTTAGGAGTGCACAATATATGACATGGGAAGGTGATTTATTATTATAATTAATTGTTAAAATTAACAGGAAATATTACACTGTTTAAGCTTTATTTTGATGAGCTGAAACAAGTTTACCAACACAAGCACACAGCTTAATCATCCAGGCATTTTTTTTTCCTCACAGTATTTTTTAAAACTGAATCACATTTTAAAAAGCTCTCATACTTTGTGTTAGACTGTCGTCACATCAGAATAGTAATACGACAAACAGCTCCAGACCGAGCAACTGCCTACCTGAAAATTAGCTTGTCTGATTACTCACAGGTGTCGATAATGAGCAGCTGCAGAGCTCATCTCTTTCAAACAACACTCATTGGAGAAAGCCTTATTGCTTTTTTTCTTTTTTCTTTAAGGATTTAACAGCTTGGTATTGATATACGCCAATCTTATGAAAGGAATGGCCCTGACTAATGAAAATATCAATCATATACCCGTATCTGAATAGCTACGCAATTTCAGTAATTTAGAAACATTGTAATTGGTTTTCCTGTCATGGTGATCCCAGGAGGCCAAAGAAATGAGAAATTTGTGTATAAGCACTGCAATCTTCACCATGCCTATTATAAGAGTTTGAATTTAATTGGCTTTATGTGTATATAAATATGTGTGTGTGTGTGTATGTGTGTAACCCTAACCCTATATATGTGTGTGTGCATGTGTGTAACCTTAACCCCTAAACCCTAAGACCACACACAGGTAAAACTTTTCCTCATCTTCCTGTATGTTTCTGAACTCGGGTCCTCTACCAGAGGCCTGGGAGCCTGGACAGAGATCTCAGATGTTGTTCCTGGGATCTGTTGGAGCCACTTTCCCAGTTTGGAGGTTACAGCCCCAAGAGCTCCAATCACCACTGTCACTCTAGCCTTCATCTTCCAGATCCTCTCTTTCTCCTCTTTCAACCCTTGGTATTTCTTGCGTGTTCCTTTGTCTTGATGTTACTGTTGCTTGGAATATGTCTATCATCACTCCCTGTTTTTGGAGCTTGTCCACCACCATAATGTCCGACCGATTGGCCATCACCAGTTTATCAGTCTGGATTTGGAAGTTCCACAGGATCTTAGCTCTTTCATTCTCAACAACACTTGGGAGGTGACCAGCAACCCATACTCGGCACAGATGTTTCTGTAAGCTATTCCTGCTACTTATAGCATTCAAAGTATGCTGTACCTGCCCACATCTTACACCCTGCTATTTTGTGCTGGATGGTCTCAGGGGTTTCTTTGCACCGTCTGCACCTGGGATCCTGTCTGGTGTGATAGACCCCAGCCTCTACTGATCTTGTATTCTTGTGCTGCCATGATTAGTGCTTCCATACTATCCTTCAGACCAACCTTTCCTAGCCACTGGTAGGATTTATCAATATCAGCCTCTCCCTGTAATGGTACATAGAAGGGAATATGTAAGGGTTTGTCCTTCCATGATGGTGCCTCCTCCGTTTCCACATCAGGTTTCTTCTGCCTGAAACATTCACTTAGCAGTTCATCATTGGGAACCATCTTCTGGACATATTACCAGATGTTTGTTGTTTCAGCCTGGGTGGCGGCCTTCACGCTCACCAGTCCTCTGGCTCCCTCTTTCCTCTTAGCGTATAGGTTCAGAGTGCTGCATCTCATGCATTGTCATGAACTTTGAACTTTCTTGTCTTGATATCAGTGGCTTCCATCTCCTCCTTCATATGTGTATCTATCTATCTATCTATCTATCTATCTATCTATCTATACATATATATAGATATATACATACATACACACACATACATATATGTGTATAATTCCATGAAATCAAATTTGCCAAGGAAAAACTGTTGTCTCATGTCTTACTTAGGAGCTTTTACTGTTTTCTCCAACAGTGTCCAACTTTGTTGACAAAGACAAATTATTTTGGAATACTTGTTCCTTTTCAGCTTTTTGTACATTGAATTAAAATCAGCTTTTTGTTAAGTCATGAGCATTCTTTTAAGCTGCACGTTTTACCTAAGTGTTTAATTCCAATTGAGTGTGCCATACTTCTGGGCTACGCTGCAGTTTGCTGTTCAGTCAGGCCTCCCTGCGGACTGTCGGCTCCCCTTTATGAATAGCTCACCAGCTACTGTAGATCACAGTGAAACCAATTACTGAGGTGAGTCAAAGAGAGCTTAGACTGAGCTCACACAAATTCAGATTCAGAAGACCTGGAGGTTGGTGTTATACTACAGAGATAATCTGGAGAGATCAGAGGCATTTCTGATTACCATTAAACAGAGTTCCAGAGCTGTGCCTGGATCTGCAGGTGAATCTTCTATTTTATTCTTTGCAACTACAGCATGCTCTGATTCTTATTTGACATTAAATATTCAAAAGTACCACCTTAAAGATGAATAACATGAATTGCAGAAAATTGTAATATATATATATATATATATATATATATATATATATATATAGAGAGAGAGAGAGAGGGAGAGAGAGAGAGAGATGTATATATTACAATTTTCTGCAAGATCAAATTGCATGTATAAAGTTATTT
>JBAMYA010000018.1:1688760-1710124 GCA_037176975.1 Arrhamphus sclerolepis
TTCCTTGGGGGGCTTTGGGGGTGGGGGGAGTGGGGTTACTGTTATTTAGTTCAACAAATATGTGTGTGTGTGTGTGTATGGCTATGTGATGACTTTAAATCAGCATAATGAATAATTAAACAGGTGGTTATTGTTTACTTGGGTCTTCATTTTACTGAAATGAAAAAACGGGGATCCTGTTCTGTGTCTGTTAAGACACAATTCAGACACAATTTGTAGATGCTAGGGGTACATAGATAAAGTTCACTAGATCACAAACAAGGTTTTTGATCTCAATATCAACACTGGGACATTTATCTCATAAAATAGTTGATTTTTTTGTGATCTTAAAATAACAAAGGAAATACACACATAAAGTCATTAAGTAGTTTTGAACTGTTGTGGTATGATGAATAACATAACTGAAGACTTATTTTGCTAAACGTCTGATAACTTAAGAGGAGTATGTATTAAAAACCAGTGGTCAGAGACCACTAGCATCTTTAAGAGTGAATCATAATGATAGACGGTAATTAAAATGCCTATTGGTGTGTTCCATTTGTAATTGAAAGTCATAATTTCAAAGTTCCAAGTTGGAAGTTTCAAATACAACGCCCTCTGAACTGAATTCACAATTTCAACTGAAAAACTCTGAGATTCAACATCCCACAACTTCAGAATCTAACATGGCTGGTACTTGCATCAACAAAGTAAACACTAGTTTTAGGTGTCATTTGTGATGGTGGAAGGATAAGATCATGTAGGCAAAGTGTGGCTAAAAAACAAAAACCTAATGCTCTTAAAAAAAAAAAAATCATCATAAAGTCATAAGTACAAGTCATGGCTGATTTCACCATATTTGTTTTATTAATATTACTTTCCCAGACGTAAATGTGACATATCACCTAACATACATCTTAAAAATGTACTGTTCTGTATCATATGTTAAATTGATGAAATGAATGATGATGAACGACTGAACTTGTTTCAGCTTCATGACAGGGAAGGTACTCAGGAAAAGTAACTTGGAGCACGTTGAAATACACCTGCTCCTGACCAGGTTTAGTTCTCAGAGTAAGTTACCATGGTAACACACACCCAGTATGAGTTACCTTGGCTGTGTTGGACCTTGTTTTGTGAAATGGAAAACTGAATTTTCCTTAGTTCCATTTCAGCATTCTCAAGAGTTTCCACATCCTGCTTTCTGAAACAGACCCCTGGAGTGTCAAACTCTACTTCATCCTAGGACCACATCATCACCATATTTACCATAAAGGGCCAGTTACTCTTTACTTTTTCCATGAGCTTGTCAGATTTCCTGGACTTGGTGGTAAAGAAAAAAAATATATATTTTTTTTCATGTAATTTGCAATTTTTTATCACAAGATTGAAGGTTTTGTAATAAATTCATGCATTTTTTCCTCCTAATATCAGGAAAAATGTCACAAGTGAGATTTTGTTTTCTAACTTAAAATTGTCTTATTTTGTAGGAAAATTGTAACTTTTTGCAACATTTGACAAAATTACAACTGGTACAAGACTTTACAAAAATGACACGTTTTGATAAAAGTTAGTATCTTTTTGTTGTCAAATATTTAGCAAAGGTTTGCTAAAACATTACTTTTTGCATAAACCAGCTGCTTAGCAGCCTCCTGGCTGCTCTCCTCCCCTCAGTTATTCCACGTCTTGTTGTCAGTTCTAAATCAAACTGGCACTTGCACTGAAATTTCTTAGCCCCTCACGGGTCAGATAACATGGTGCAGCGGGCAGGATTTGTCCTGCGGGCCCTGAGTTTGGCACGTGTGCTTCATGCTCTGCCGTGATTCAGACTCAACACATTTCAAAGGGAGGCTCATGGGGACATAAGCTTTGCCCACTTTAGTGGTTTGGACATAGTCACATAAACTGCAATAGCACCAAATTAGTGAGTAGTTCTATCGATCTGAAAGAAACACAAATACCATTTTACACTCTCACTTCCAAGTACATTTACATAAATTCTAACAATTATTCACTTGTATGCTTTTAAATTCCAACTTGACAGCTATTTCAGGGCTACATTTTATTTCACAGCAGTGCTTTCTTGATTTTGTACAGTGAAACTTAAGTCCTTCGTGTCATTTTCCCTTTTCAGGTGGATTCTGGCTTGGTGTGGACCAGGAAGGCATGGCAGGGTCCCTCTCCTGGTCAGGTGTGTTTTTTGGGGTGCTGGCGAGCGCCTGTGTCTCTCTCAATGCCATCTACACAAAGAAGGTGATGCCTGCTGTGGACGGGAGCATCTGGAAATTGTCCTACTACAACAACATCAACGCTTGCGTCCTCTTTGTCCCGCTCCTCCTTGTGTTTGGGGAGTTTGGTCGAGTGCTCAGCTTCAACCGTCTGGCTGATGGCAACTTTTGGGGAATGATGACAGTGGGAGGAGTGTTCGGTTTCGCCATTGGCTACGTCACAGGCCTCCAGATCAAATTTACCAGCCCACTCACGCACAACGTCTCTGGAACAGCAAAGGCTTGTGCGCAGACGGTTATTGCGGTGGTGTACAACTCGTCCAGTAAAAGTCTGCTGTGGTGGACCAGTAACATGATGGTTCTCGGTGGCTCATCAGCTTACACGTGGGTCAGAAGTCGAGAGATGCAGAAGAACTCCCAGAAAGAGGCTCAGGATTCAGCCAGGGAAAACCTACTCCCAGAAGAGAAGGGAGACGGAGGAGTGTAATGTGAAAGCTTTCATCCATGTTGCATAAGAATGTAAGAGACTGTTGCAGCTTGAATGACTGATTCAAGTGATGTGAGTTTGTTGAAGTGGTATAGAGCTATTTATATGTCTTTTCTGGGCCTTGCTATACACATTTTTAAAAGAAACTACTGAGAGTTATATCTTTTTTTTTTTTTTTTAAACTCCACAGAGGAGTATCATATGCACTTGGTGCATATGCATGCTATTTTAAGGAAATAGAAACTTTTCAATGTTTGATTACAAATCTTATTGCATTCATTTTTGTTCAGAGGAACTTCTAATGGCTAGGTTTTTTGTGAATTTAGGTAACTGTGTAATTGTAATAAAATTTGTCTCAAATTAGTACACAGGATATCTGTGATATCTTCCAATTGAAAGAAGATGAGCCAGCTAAGCTAACGAACATGTGATCAAATGTACTGTCAGGCCTTTTTTCTTTACAAAAAAACTCTTTTACCATGTTGACTCTGTTAGGCCTCCAATATATTTGATACTTTTACTAACAACGCAAACGTATCATGGCTAACACACGTATCCTGCTGTCTTAGACACATCGTTAGTGCGTCCCCCCAAGAATATGCAACGTGTTTGTGAAATGCAATACGTATTTGAACACTAGAGGCGCTACTGTAGATCAGTGCAGCAGTTGACCATAAGTGAACTGTCACAAAGCTCCTCTGCACTTAGGGCCTTTATGTACAACCACTTGCTGTGTGTGGTGTTGGTTGCTTTGAACTAGGGCAACCTTAGGTTGGCAAACATTACTTGATGCATACAAAAATAAAAATTGGTGTCTCCCACATTGGAATTGTGACAGACTCCCAACAAAATTGATTTTATGGTCTAATATTATATCTCCAATGACTCTGCTGTTGATGTTTCCGACTGTTACAGCATCAAAAAACAAATAACTTCTTCAGTCTTGCTTCGTGTATACGGTTGTGTTTTTGACTCCAACTCTGCACTCTGCCCCCAAGAGGAGACCTCGGGTATCATGCTAAATGTTCGCAAAGTACAGAAGCAGGAATCGTTCACAGTGCAGCTGGTTGTGTATGCAAACAGACGCCAATGCTTTGTCAAATTGCAAGTGCATCCTAAGCCTTACTGTTGTTAAATATATACATCCTTTGAGTTTAAATCTATTTAAAATGCAAATAAAATGGGTATTCATCCCAAGTCTGCTGCATTTAAGAGAAAAGAGTAGGGCAGATTGAAAGAGATCAGGACTGACAGTACCTGCACACAGCTGCACTCAACATCCACTCACTACTTGTGTATGACGAGATAGGTTATAAATCACAGGAGAATTGTTTAATTACCTATAAAACTTTGGGTAGCTAATTGCCTTTATTCAAAGGAATGGTTTTAAATAGCATTTAATCATTTCACTGTTTTCTTCAGAGTTTTTTTATTTTTATTGAGGTAACATTGAACTTTATGATTTCATTGTTAATGGGACCATTCAAATATATTCTCTTTATAAATAAAAGATTATTGCATTCTTGTCAAATGTTTTTTTTTTGTGTTTTCAGTTAATCACATTTGCTGATTGAAGCCTATACTTATATTAAATGTTATAATTCATAGGTAGGACAAGCATTGCAGAGTCTGAGTTTTGTTGCAGTTATCCAGTAATGTTACAGTTATGCAAAAGATATGTGAGCAAATGATTAAACCAGGCAGACATAAAGTCAGTGTTGCACGATGAACATTTTCCCTTGTTCTGGAAAAACCAACCTGCTTAAGGACTTGATCACTACTTATTGCTGGTGAATAGTCTACAGCAGGAGTGTTGAGCTCTATTCTGTCCTGGCTACATCATCATCATGGTTACTGTTAAAGGGACAATTATTCTTTACTTTCTCAACCAGCTATTTTGTCAGTTTGATTTTCCGCTAATTCCTGGAAATAAATAAATATACATATGTATATATATATATATATATATGTATATATACATACATATATATATTTATAAATATATATATGAATTTACAATATCTTAAATTTCACAGAATTTGTGACAAAAAAGAGATGCCTTTGTACCAAAATCAATTTTTTTGCAATATCACATCGATTGTTTTTCATTAAGCCCTGCGATGGACTGGCGACCTGTCCAGGGTGTACGCCTGCCTTTCCCCCAATGTGAGCTGGGATAGGCTCCGGCAGACCCCCGTGACCCTGAACAGGAAATAGCGGGTATAGAAAATGGATGGATGGATGGATGTTTTTCATTAAAACGTATTTTTTGACAAGCTCAAACTTCACAAAAATTGTAGGCTTTATGAATTTGAGACTTTTCTCATATTTGTTGAAAAAAGTAAAATCTTTCAAGAGATCCAAGACTTTTTTCTAACGACTAAGATTTTCTTTTTAATCTTGCAATAACAAATGTCACCAAATTATGACTGTCTAATTAAAAATTGAAAATTTTTATTGTAAATTATTGGCGTTTTGCAGCATTTTGATGTCAAATTACAACAAACTGTAAATTTTGCATAATTTCAATTTTTGTCCTAAAGTCACACATTTTTGTTATACAACACAAAAGCAGAAGCTTTCGATTTCAAATTCCTCTGGATGCTGCAGTGGTGGCAATGGCATTGAAGGGCTTTGAGAATTGGTATAATATGAGCCATTCTATTGGTGTCAGACAACAATCTTGCAGCAGAATTTTGAACCTGCTGCAGGCGAGACAGCTCTTTCTTATTTAGAGAAGTAAAAAGACTTACAGTAGTCTAAATGAGAAGATACAAAGGCGTGAATAACCAGCTTCAGATCAACTTAAGAAACAATTTTCCGAAGTTTGGAGATATTTTTCTGCTGAAAGAAACAATTTATTGTCCGTTGTTTACAGTCATGCTCTAATGACATTGCATTGTCAAAGATAACACCAAGGTTTCTTAGGCTTGCTTTTAGTGTTAAAGCTCAGATCACCCAAATACCGGTTGACCCCTGAAATGACGGGCAATCACCAGCACTTCTGTTTTATGTGAATTAAGCTGCAGCCAGTTTGTGCCAAGCCAATGTTTTATTTGCACAAGGCAGTTCAATAAACTGTTCAGTTTCTGGGTCTCAGAGGCCTTAAAAGAACAATACAATTGGATGTCATCAGCAAACAAATGGTAAGAAACAGTATCATACTCCTAGATTCACTATAGGGGAAGAACATATAGAATGAACTGAACTGGGACCAAAACGGAGCCCTTGGGTACTCTGCACATCAAGTTGCTTGTTTCTTTTGGATTAATTTGGAGGGGTTAGGTTTTTGTTACTTCCTTTGGTCTTCTACTGAAATTATCAATAAAAAAAAAGAGTATTCCCCAAGTTGTTGTGGGGTGTCCTTTTATATGTTGTTGTCTCATTGAGCCTACAGGGCAGTGTTTCTCTACGGGGGCGGTACTGCCTCCTGGGGGACTTTCGGAGGATTTCAGGGGTGCTGGCAGCAATATTTTCAAAAGGCGGGCACTGACATTCTTTTGGGGGGCGTTTGCTTAAAGGTAAAGTTTACATCAAAGATATACAGCAATACCAGTTTTATTTATTTCTTTTTATTCATTTGCCTTTATTGAACCAGGTTGGTCCTGTTGAGACACAATGACGTCTTTTCCAAGGAAAAAATTGCAACAATTACAAGACAGACAGGAATCACACTGCAACACAGATAAAATACATTACAAAAATTGAAGCAGTAAAACTAAGGCTCCGGATTCACATTAAAACAAGAGCAAGTGCTGCTACAATTTCTCTCACACGAGTTTTCAGAGATACAAGATTGATAAGCTCCTTTAACCTTAGAGTTTTCTGCAATGCATTCCAAGCAGCAGGTGCAGCATACTTAAAGCAGTGCCTACCAAATTCATAATTAAGTTTGGGTATGTTTAATAAATAAAAGTCATTGGAACGTAAGTGGTAATTGCTTTGGGATTTGGAGAAATAATTACATAAATAGTGAGGGAGCAGACCCAAGATAGCTTTATAAATAAAAATATGCCAATGTATAAGGCGGCGTGCTGCCAGAGCCACTCAACTCGAGCATATAAGGTGCAGTGGTGAGTGAGGGCTTTACAACCAGTGACAAACCTTAAGGCACCATGACACACGGTGTCCAGAGAATGCAGGCAATTTGCAGGGGCATACAAAAGGTCACCATAATTAAGTACAGGGAGGAAAGTGGCAGCAACCAAATTTTTCCTGGTAGAAAAAGAAAAGCAAGATCCATGACAGAAAAAGAATCCCAGTTTCAGTCTTAGCTTTCTTACCAGGTTTTTTACATGTGGTTTAAAAGAAAACCGATCGTCGATTAAAATGCCAAGATAACTGTAAGAGGTCAGGAGTTCATTGTCACACCCTTGTAATGACAAGATGCTAGGAGGAGACATAGGTACCTCCCTGCCTTTGGAAAATATCATCAGTTTAGTTTTGGCAGAATTCTTAATTCAATGAGCTGACATTTTAATTTTGAACTACTTGCAAAAAACTGTGGCCTGCAACATTAAAAACATGCATGGTCTGAAACTGTATCATTCTTCTTCTCTTCAGTTTCTGTTAGCAGTGGTGCTAACAGAAACTGTGCCCTTAAAGAGAACAGGATATCAGAGTATTATCTTTAAAATTTCTCCCACTTGGCATTTATTGTGTAAACTCTGAAACATGAACACTCTCTTTTGTGGAATTACTCATGGAGAATTTCTTTCTCTTAAATGGGTTAATTTCTCTGAGGGAAACACCGCATTGTTATTACAGTGGTTACACATTTAAAAGAACGATATTCCATTGACTTCCCCTGAAAGTGTCCACCATCCAGATGCACATTAAAGGACAGTGTAACACTGGCTTGATATCAGCTGACTGAGGCTTTTCTCTGCAGCTTTAACAATTTGTGGTGTTGTGAACTTTAAGGGCAAGATTTATCATCATCCCTTTTTGCATGTATTAATTTGCACGCGCAAACCAGAATTTTGTGCAGGAGTTGGAACCACGGTTTGCGCATCATTTACTAAGGCGCCCTTTAGACAGAAAAAATCTGAGACAAAAGCGCGTGGCGTTTCGCTCTCATTTTTAACACCGCGAATATGTGGATATATGGACCGAATTTGTCAAGCAATATCCAACTGATTCTGGAGCCCAGTATCCACATCAGAAGATGCTGTCTGTAAAGGACAGATAGCGTCAAAGCTTAAAGGCGTCTGTATAAAGTATGGGCATAGTCGGCAAAGTGGCTACCGAAGAGTTATCATTTTATCTTTTGACCTGTGTAACAAGATATGGGGTGCGTCACCATCCACCACAACTATAGAGTCAGGCATTGAAACCTCCAAAGTAAACAACACCTTGGACACTGGAAGCCAAGAGTGCCTGTCTGACATGAGCGTCATAACAACTGACAGCAGTTTTGAAGAATCCGTTGCCCAGGTTAGGAAACAGACCAGAGTCCAAAAGCAGAGAGATCAACTTCAGGTATGTTTTTGTTCATGTCTGTCAACCCCCTACACCATTCCATCCGTTTTATCATTGTCAATACAAGGGTTTTTATTTCACATAAACAGATATACTTATGTAAAAATAAACAAATAAATGAATCACAGTGAAATGACTTTGATTGCCTGTTCAATTCTTCTTATTCAGTGTGAATGTGTGTGTATTTGGGGGTAAGCGGGGTAAAAGAGAAAAGAAATCCAAACCATTTTGCAGATTAACTGGAAAGATCACTGTCACTTGCCAGACATGAGTATATTAAATAGTTCATGGTTAGGATGTGAAGTGTCTTTCAGAATGTTTTGTGCCCTAAATTTGACTCTTATGTCCTGCAGTGCAGGAAGAGGTGCAGTATCAACTAATGAATGGTAATATTTCTCTCTGTTATTTTGAAGGCAAGACTTGATGGCCATAGAAGTGAAAGGCTCCAAAAAAGGTTTGGAAGGATGCTGCACAGACCAACCTCAATATAAAGATGAAGATTGCAGACATAACTGAGAAATCAGAGAAGAAGAACAGAGAAGAATAGCAGAGAAGAATAACTGTGACAGGCTGGACAAAATACTTGAGGACCAAATTAGAATAAGCCATAGTTTTGATGTCCCTGTGAGACACTGGATATCTCTCACACAAGCAAACCCTGCCCTGCCCCATGGGGCCTGCATATTCATACACAGCACAGCCCATGGCCTCTACACATCCTGCACATTCACATACAGTACAGCCCATGGTATCCGCATACCTACACTCTCATGTACACCACCACACATTGCCTCCTCATACTCAGCCAATGAGTCATGCAACTCTGTTGTCTTACAGACAACTGCAGGAGGAGTTTTCTAATAAGGAAGACATTGAACTTGAGTCATTGTAGGAGATTAAGTTGAAAGTTTTCCTATGATTGTTTACATTTAGTTAGACTATTTTCTTTTAGTAACCTACCTGGCAACTGTTATGAGCCCTGTAGTTCATTGTCTCTTAACCACTTGGAAGGGGCACATTAGTGAGCCGCAAGTTGTCAGTCTCACAGTAAGTGTATTGAAAGAACACAAGAGAAATTGTTGCAATTAAAAAAAATAATAATTTCAAATTTTGGTCACACCCCCAACTGGGGACTGCATAGTTCTGTTGGGGGACATCAAAGACCACATGGGCAATGACAGTGTGGCTTGGAGGTGTGTGGTCGGGAGGAACCGCCTCCCCGATCTGAACCTGAGCGGTGTTTTGTTACTGGACTTCTGTGCTAGTCACAGTTTGTAAATAATGAACGCCATGTTCAAACATATGGGTGTCCATCAGTGCACGTGGCACCAGGACACCCTAGGACTGGGGGTCAATGATTGACTTGGTGGTCATGTCATCTGACCTCCGGCCACATGTCTTGGACACTCGGGTTAAGAGTGGAGCTGAGATGTCAACTGATCATCACCTGGTGGTGAGTTGGATCTGCTGGTGGGGGAGGAAGCTAGACAGACTTGGCAGACCCAAGCGTATCGTGAGGGTCTGCTGGGAATGCCTGGCGGACTCCCCTGTCAGGGAGGTCTTTAACTCCCACCTCCGAGAGAGCTTTGACCACATCCCGAGGGAAGCTGGAGATATTGAGTCAGAACGGACCATGTTCTCCACTTCTATTCATCCAGTCATTCTGCTTTACCCCTTTTTAAGTGCAATATTGTTTTCCATTGGAACAATTGTTAAGCTAATTGTTTAGCACTTCTGATTGGCTGTTGTTTAATTAACATGAATGTTAGATTGCTAGCTGTTGGTTGTGGTTCTGATTGGTTGCTGTTTGTGATAATTAAAGTCTGAATTGAAATGTTTGACTGTTTCTGATTGGCTGCTGTCAGGCCTACCTAGTTTAAGTTCAATGTTGGTTGCATTTTATTTTTTTTTGAAACAGCTGTAAATTTTTATTATTCTCGTTATTTTTAATTTTATTATTATTTATTATTGTTATTTAATTTTTATCCTCATGACTTTTTTGTTCCCTGGGAAATTAATAAATCTGTCATTCACTGATGTGCTTTAAAAAAGAAAAAAGATTTTTTGATTATAAATACAGATACAGCAATAATGATAACAACAGCAACAACAATAATCAGTTCAAGTAGCCTACATCTTATTTGATAGGAGGCGGTAAGGGACCTGGGTAATGGATGGGAGGGGGGTGGGGGATGTGCTGGCCCAAAAAAGGTTGAGAACCACTGCTATAGGGTGTTTTATTTGTACACTAATGAGTCTGTAACAGTGTACAACTATTTTATTGACACACAAATCTTCAACATTATGAATACGAATGGTTAGAATCACACATGCATCTTTTTGATAGCCGTCTTATTCCATAAATTGTACAGTGTGAACCTGGCATTGGCATAACTGATCGATTGCAAGTGGTGTTATGCGCAGTAGCTCAGATAGATCAACTAGAGATTTTTTTCAGTGTGAGAAATCAGAGGTATGGCATGACAGCGTGTGAAGACAGTTGTGTGTGTCACACTCATTGCGTAAGAGTTGGCAACCCAGAAATATGAGGGTCAATATTTCATAACTGTGCTCTCAAACTTAAAATAAAGTTTCTTAATTGTTTTAGCCTATATTAGTGAGAATATTTAGAATGCCATGTCTAGAGCTGTGTACTGGGCATGCTAAATGTTATACTGGCGTTGCAGCAGCTGTCTCACCCCAACAAGCAGCATGGGAGAGCACCTTCTGAGCACACATTTATTAAATCACACTTTCTGAGTTTGTTTATGTTATTCTAAACTAGTACTTCATTACTTTATTTGAAGCATACTTGAAATGTAAAATGAGCAAGTAAGAGATAATGTTACAAATGTAAGAAGAGCTATTAGCCACCTATTCTATTGTTTATTCACAGGGTAAATATTTTAAATTATTTATGATGTATGTAATTACACAAAGAAAATAAATGAGGAAGTAAAGCAGTCACCTGTAATATCAAGAAAATAACTTGATCTTGACTGTTTTGGTGTATTACCATTGAGAGCAGGTAAGATTCAGAATAAACACAAAAAGCTTGTCCTACAGGAAAGGGCCTGATGTTGTGACTGAGTAGATTTATTAAAGATAAAGATATATATAGGTTGATTTGATATCTTAAAGAAAGATATCAAACCAGCAAGACTATTTGAATTCTTTCAAAGGTAAGATGTTCCGAAGGGTAAGAGTGCTAGCGGGACAAAAGCGGAACATTTTATTTTATTTGACAGACCAGCCAAGCAGACAGGTCAGACAGAAATTGATAGAACCAGCTGAACAACAGACAGAAGAGCAGCATCCAGAACAGACAGAACGACAGATAGGACAGTCAGAAGAACATCAGACAGTTCAGACAGAAGGTCAGGAGACAGGATACACAGAAGAGCACATAGAAGAACAGACAGCAATCCCCCCCAGTACAGCAAGCCCAGACATGGCCCGAAGAGTTGTACATTGTCTGGGGCCACATCATATCGATGCGCTTTTAAAAATGAGTGGACCTCTATATGGCCATTCATTACCACACTCTACTGGTGGGACGACCGACAAAGAGGCTAAGGTATGCTATGTGTCATAGTCCTGTCAAGGTTCAAGAGTTTTGTGTTACGTTGATCATGGTATCGTCATGATTGATAGCTTTGACTAATTCTGTTTTTTTGTTGTTGTTTTTTTGTTTGTTTGTTTATTTATTTATTTATTTTTATCTCTGCATTGTTTTACAGTTGAGTTTTCTTACTTATATGTCTTTAAGAGCTCAATAGGGTGCATGAGTCCTATTGTTTTCTGGGGTCTCTTTAAACTTAACTTTGTTTTTCTAGGAATGCTAATAATTTCTTTAGGTTAAAATGACTGCAGCTTTAATTGAGCACAATGTTCCACTGGCATTTACTGACCACCTGAGGCCTCAAAGACTCCAAAACAGCTCATGAATATGTGTGCTCGGGAGGCATAAATGAAAGAAGCACCCTACACCGTGAGAGTGTGTGAAGACAGTCAAATGCAAATTTTGGCAGAGGTTTAAGGTTACTTGTGAAAACCATATGGTGTTTTCAGAGAAAATCACAAAGAATGCAAGTAAGTTCAATATTACAGTAAATATAATCAGGGGTGAAAGTACGGCAGTATGGTCTGGTACTGTGTACTACTAAAAGATTCGGCTGCCTGCTATAAAGCCCTCATTCAGAACCAGTCAGGACTGCACTCTGGGTCAGAAAATAGATCTGCAAGCAATATGCAGTTGTGAAAACTACTTTGTCCATTTAAAATTCCTTTTAACTCATTCCAAATTGTTTCTGAACTGTCCATGCTGTGTTTTAGTTCATGCTGGATGGAGCCTTGGCCGGGCATCTCCCTGCCCAGACCTCCCCTACTCCTTAACTGTTTTTTGAGAATACCTTGCAGGCAAGGTCTGCCTTTGCAGGCAATGTCTGCCTGATACATCATCATCAGTGGATTTCCTCTTTCGTGAAACTGGTTTAAGCTACAGTTTGTGGAGTTTTATGACTATCCATGTATACCTGTGTCATCACAATGTCTCCACAAGATTCTGTGACCTTCACTGAGAATAACTGGACAGAGAGGAGAAAGAAAATTTTAACTTGGGCTAGCCTGCTCAACCAGGTGAGCTATTTGGCACCATTTAAAATACTGACACATGGTTACATTTTATCATGCCACAGGAATGTGGATAATATATCTATGAGCTCCTTTCAGGTGAGAACAACATATCTTGGGTATTTTTAAAGTAATCAATGATGATAATAAATGGCAGCTACATACAAGGCCACAGTCTGAAACTCAAACAATATGTGGACATTCGGCAAGTTGTTCATCAAGTTTATTGATCTTATATTGGAAGTCCTGGCAATTTTATTATTAAGATGGGAAACAACTGCATTTCTCGTTGGATGCATATTTGCACTATGCAGTGAACCCATACTTCATCTCAAGAAGTCTTGATGTACACAGTTGGGCAGTTTAAAATAAAAGTCACATTCATATATATTTTGCTTACCACTTTGATAATGGATATAATTTTAATAAGCTTTGTCCAAAATTCTTCCCTAGCATATCTCAAATGCTCTTAATGGGGTGAATGTCACACATGCCAATCCATGTGTGAAAATGTGATGTCTCGTAAGCCCAGTGAATCCTGGCATCGTCTTAGAACACATCTGTGTAATTGATGAAGAAAAACAAAACAAAAGGCCATTAACTATACTACGGATAAGCAGACCTAATATTTTGGGCTTACTCGGAAGCAATTATCTCTCTGGTTCAGGGTAAATATTAACCCGAACTCTGAACATATATATATTCAGATATATTAAACCAAATCTGTGATGGACTGGCAACCTGTCCAGGGTGGACCCCTACCTTTTGCCCGAAGTGCGCTGTGATAGGCTCCAGCAGACCCCATGAACCTGTACTGGAAATAGCAGCTATAGATAATGAATGAATGAATGAATGAATAAATTAAACCAAATTACTTGGTAATTCAAGTTTTCCCCCATTAGCATCTCTGACACTGTAAGTGATTTTCTGAAGGTTGTACAGCTATATAGTCACAGCATCTTGGCTTAAATATCCTTATTGTCCCTAACACTGAACATATTGTTGAATTCCGTCTTTGATTTTGGAGACATACTGCACTCATGTGCCACTCTTGTTGCATGTCTAGGCACTCACCAGCATGTCCTTTTTCTGTCAGAGCACATCAGATTGATTTGGCCACTCCTAATGTTCCTTCTGTCACTGATGGATTACTTTTGTTTGTGTGCCCAAAGGATGACCTGTTTCATTTCCATTGAGAAGTCCTATAACTGCATGATGTGGGTTTGCAAAAGCAGCTGTTTACAGATCCAAATGCAATGAGTTTAACTTGAAGAAATGACAAGAGTACACTCCCCAAAGCTCCACGATTCCTAATTAGGGCAGCCTGGTTGTTGTCCCTAAATGGAGGTGAGGAAGGTCATGAATGTTGGATCAGTCAGACTTTCAGCTCCATTTGGAATATTTCTCTGAGCAACTGGGGTGGGAGTTAAAAGTAGAGCACTGATGGTAATAAAGAACCAAAAAAAAACATTGGTCTCTGATGTCAAGAACTTTTTTCAACAGTCAGTTTGGCCTCATGACCTCAATGAAAGTTTCACAACTGTGTCATAATGTGAGCTAAATACCCTCCCCCTTCATCTCTCTCTCTCTCCCTCATTGCTGCTTTGTCAGATTCAGCATGACAGGATAAGGAAAAATCTTTGGTCTTGATTGACAGTTCAAAGGGTGCCTCTATCATCTGTGATCACTCATTTTTCTATACATCTGTCTGCCCGTGGTGATGGACCAAATATGGTTGTCACAACTGTGAGACAGTTCATTACTGCTTTAATGTTTTCAGTGGAGACTAAACTATTTCCCTGCTGTGTAGAAACACATTCCCACCGTGTAATGAAGGTTTCATACTGTGTGTTTTTATTGGTTGCATTATTTCATGTAGTTAAATGCCCTGGGTCTCTTCATTAGTTGTGTCATGTAAACTTTGACCACATGAGGGCAGCAAAAGCAACTCTAAAACCATTCTGATGACGTAGTTCTCCTTTCAAATTAAAATGTACAGTATGGCTGCTCACACTAACAGGTTAGCTTTCAGAATCATTAGATGGCATTTAGCCGTGTAATGACTGACATTTAGAATTTTAATTTATTTCAAATCTGTTTTGTTTTACATCCATTAAGAAAAATGTATCTGTATCTCTTAGTTTCTGTACATTTGTGGGATACAAAAGTCTTAAAACCTTAAAACCATGGCAGAATGTATGGTTTATATGTAGAGAGAAATGTCTCATTTTCAATATGCTATTGTAAATAAAATATGTGTTTGAGATTTACGAATCCTTTTATTTGCATTTTACACAAGGACCTAATGCTTTTGTAATAGGAATTGTAAAATTTGATAAATAGCTTTGCATGTGGAACTTTTTTTTTATATTTAACTTCTACTTCTTCTTTTCCTTTTCCTTTTTGCTATTCCCTTCAGGGGTCACCACAGCAAATCATTTGTCTCTATCTAACTCTATCTTCTACATTCTCTCCTCTCATACCAACTAACTTAACATCCTCTTTCACAACATCCATCAATTTCCTCTTTGGTCTTCCTCTAGACTTCCTGTCTGGCAGTTCCAACCTCATCAGCCTTCTACCAATGCTGAAATGGTCCTGTCCCTATGAAAAGCAAATATGAGATATTTATCCGTCATTATACATTCTGCGTGCAACCTGTGGAAAGTGAGAACATGACAACAGAATCAAAACATGGAAACACAGAAGTGAAAGCTTAGGTAATGGAAAGCAAACCTTGGTTGTGAAAAGCACTGATCCTGTCAGACTTGTTGCCTTGGGCATAAATGTAAAGAGATAAACAGACATTTCACAAAATCATTAGAGGGGACTTGTGTTATGTGTCAAACATGCTATAAAATGATTGTGTTTGACAGCTGGTGTGTGATGAACACAATGAGCACATGTGGTTGACAAGGGGCAAGGTGGATTCAGTGGTTATTAATTTCCAAGTAACAAATTATGAATTTAGCAGCATAAAACAAAATGCATGAGTTAAAAAAACAAAAAAACAAAACAAACAAAAAAAACACAACAAACTATTGTAGTTGTATCAATCACTTTTAAACACTCTGACCAATGTCTTATTATACTGTATATAAATCCTGGGTTATTTAAGGAACTCTATGTAGCAATACCATTTCTGACAACATGTGGTAGCATAGAGAAGACAAGAAATACCTTCTGGCAATGCAGAAGCGACTTTCACACAGCTATCATAGGATTAAGAAAGGCCTGATATCCCCTTTTTGTCTGCCACCACTCACTTACTGTGAAGTCACAGTGATCCAGTGAAGCTCAATATTTCCTCCACTGTTTGGGTTTTTACAAAGCATTGTCATGTTCTTTAATCTGAAAAAAAGTTCATGGTCCAGTCAGCAGCAAGTCACTAATGTCTCCTGTCACTGAATGCTTTATAAGGTTAAATAAACTTGTTTTATATGGTTATTCCCCCACAGTAGCGCTGACCCCAGTTTCTCTGTTGCTGCTGGTGTTCTGAGTGTTGCTGCAGCTGCAGGAGACAGACGTTGACCGGATTCATCAAGAGGAAGACAATAAACCAGCGTCAGCTTGGAGGGTCCCCAAGGTTGCTCAGGACTGACAGAATTTGCCCAATGACAAAGTACGTAAAACAACCAGACCAGAAAATCCCTGCCTCTCCACCACTGTTGTTTAAAGGCTGCTGGTATTTTTTTTTTCTCAGCTGCATCTTTACGTTGTTTGTGTGAATGCCTTTGTCAGATGACCCACCATGCTGTCTCTCATTGTCCAGTGATGGACTGAGTTCATTCTCTGCACTGTTTGCAGCCATCCTCACACCGTATTACGCCTTTCCACATTACTAACTCACACAGCATTCATTTCACTCCCATTACACCCCTTGTGACATCCCAAGGCAGTATAGAAGTGTAACCACCACAGAATCTGTTTCAGTGCCGTTCTGCCTCCATGTCATTCACCTGCTGACACACAAACTTCCTTGTGATATGCTGCCACGTGTGGTTAGAATTAGTATTGCTACGTAGAGTGGCGTCATAATGTATACAGGAATATACTTTTTTAGATGAACTTCTCCTCTATAATAGAATACAACATATTTTTAAGTATTGTAATTAGGGAATATTAATAAATCAACGAGTATCATAACTGGTAGAATGAGAGAAACATAATGCTCAAACCAGTATTCATCTTTGCTGCATTTTTTTCTCTCTCTTTTTTGGCTTTGCGAGATATAATGAATCATTCCAACGTTCAATTAAAGACACAACTGGATGATAAAATATATTGTAGCAACTTACAAAATAGCACTGCAACAATGCATAAATAGGCTGAAGAGCAGTAATTTATTCTTTAATGCTATTGCATTTTAAGCCAAAAGAAAAGAAGATTGTCCATTTTATAAAATTTTCCAATGGAAAGTAGGTGTATGTGTAACGAAAAGGAACTCATACTTGTACATGACTCAAGTCCTTCAGCATTGTAGTTAAGTACAATAACTTACTTTCCACTTATCACTGATGTCTTTTTCCTGCTCTCCCCATAACCTCTCTCACTTAATTTTCCCCTGTGCTTTCTTCTCTGTTTTTGTCATTGCCCTCTCCTTAACTCAAATACACATTCCACTTCCTCTGCCAGTGTTTTTCCTTGTTGCAACGTGGTGCTACGCACAGATTCTGGACTCAGAGGAGTGACTAGGAGTAAGATGCAGGCCTCCAGTAGCTCTTATTAGCTCTAAACAATTTAAAGCTGCTTTAACAGATGAGCATGTAAGCAGAAAGGAAAGGGTTAAGGATTCTTATCCATTGTGCTGAGATTGGAAAATTCACCTCCATAGCTACAGTGTATTACAAACAGACCAGAAGACTGATGTACAGCTGATGGCCAACATGCTCATTTTCCTCACATGGGACATGCCCGCACTCACTAAACTTTTCTACTTCCTTCTAAATCTCTGTGTGAGTGTATCCACATGGGAACATGGTAAGTAAAATGCTTTTATTGCAGTTTTGATTGAATCTTAGAGTTTTTGAGAATACTCATGTTACATAGAGTAGTCTTTGTAAAAATGTTATGTTGAATGTTATTGACATCTGACAAGAAATAAGTCAGCAAAGTAAGCCAGTTGCCTTATTTTACAGTTAATGACTAACGCTGAAGTTTTTTTTCCGCTTTTTTTTATGGCAGTGACTCACTTTTTCTGCTTGTCGGAGACATGTCTAAGTAAATGAAACAGACAGTATGGGCCTTTCTTGAATAAAATTTATCTACACACTCATACATTTGGGATATTAGGCAACATTACATATGGGTGGAATGTTTTATTTAAAACAGAAATCCAGAGCTGTACATGAATAAAACTTTAAAAAGCACTGTTGGCTCAAGACTCTTTGAGCTTCAACTTGGATCTGGTTTTTCCTTTTCTGTTAGTTTTCTAAGCTTGGAGAATAATAACAAAATTTGGTAGTAGCATTCACTCACATAAGCAGAATTTAAATGCAACTTGGAGGTGAAAAGCAATATCTTAATGGGATTGTTTTGGCATGTTTTTTCTCTTTTTGTTTTTTCCACACTCAGTTTTTTAGACCTCAGCTTAAGTCATATATCCTAAATTTTCACAAAGAAAATGTTCCTTTTGTTAAAGGAGACATATTAAACCATTTTTCAAAAGTTGACACAGTTTCCTATGCTCTCAATCAAATAACTGTGACATGCTTTGATAAAAATAGCACAGAGATACAGGACAAAAGCCTCCTTTTCAACATATTTTGACATGTTTTTATTCTATTCATGGCAGCCACATTTAAGGGGTGGTGACAGACACTCGAATCAACATCACGCCTCTCCTCTACAGGATGTGCAGCCCATCTTTCAGTTGGAGCTGGAGCTGCCCGTGCCCAACACAGTTAATCCAAAAATGGGCAAAAGTGCAGCATGGAGAAGCCCAGTAGTTGATTGGAATACATCCATCTTTATTTTGAAATTACTAACCTGTGATGCTAGCTGATGCTGTTTAACATTTCTTCTGAACAAATCTCTCCATCCATCCTTGTTTCAGCTTTCATTCACCAGTGACCTCTGAAATAAGGACAGCTGGAGCTTATGTGATCATATGGCTGCTTCATTAATGCTGGAGCCTTATTCTGGCTACTCAGTCATGAAATGTTCAGTCACCAGACGCTTCCAGGTTGGACTGAACTGCACGGTCGGAGCATCCAGCTGCCGTCTTAGTGGCCAACAAGTCTGTCATCATCCAGCTTGCACTGGCTAGAGGAGCTTGGCTGGGGGCAAAGGTGGCTGATCCTGGAGCATTCCAGTGCAACACCAAGCCCTTTGTGTTGGTCCGTTAGTACAGTTAGTAGCACAACCAGCTACATTTGCAAGAATTTACAAACAATTTTTCTCTGTTAGGTCTTTATTTGCAGCTCAGAAGTCAAGTATATGTAATGACGGCCACTAGTCTTTTGGTACGAAAGACTGCAATGCTGGTGTCACTCAAATTATAATTGATTTTAACTAATGAGGTATATGAACTACATTTCTTTTCTTCCTCAGTGCTTTGAAAACTGAGTATTTACCTCCTGGTGACAGGAATTTAATATGCTGGAGTTTTTGACTTTGGTAGTCCCTTCAGATACCTACATACTTTCTTTCATAAGCCCCCTTTAAATGAAATCTGATCTGCATAATCACATAACATTAAAATCTGCTAAAGGGCAGATTTGCCTTGCTCCAAACTTCATTTATTATTCTTCACCTGTAACTCACCAGAGCCTTTTGTATTAATTCCACAGTTCTAACGGGAGACAACTGTCCGAGCTCCAAGTGGAACGCCATGTGTCGTCCATGCTGCGAGTACCACCTCATCCAGTGCTGGTGTCCCTCTACAGGGTCGAGGGTTGGCTATACCGTCCCCTGTTGCCGTAACGCTCTGGATCAGTGTGACCCCTGCATTTTCCACCCAGGTATAATCATCCTCTCCGTTGCTTCTACTTATAAGAATATATTTTATTAGAGAATATGATATTTCTAACCCATGAGCAAGTTAGCCTTAGAAATATCTTATCACTGTTGCATGACAATAGTTTCGACTTCTTCCTATGTTTGTGCTTGCCAGGCTGCAGTTTGTTTGAGAACTGTAAAACTTGCTACAATGGAACATGGAGAGCTAATGACGACTTCTTCATCAATGGGAAGTATTGTACTGAGTGTCGTCAAGGCTGGAGTGGGGGGGATTGTAAAAGTGAGTCATATTGCTTTATTGCTGTTAGGCTTGATCTCGTTATGTGAGAAAACAAGGTTTGTTCCATTTATTCAGGTGGTGATGAATACTTTAAAAACTGCTCGTGTTCATTTGTCAATTCTTGACTTTTATTTTAAATTACCTTAATCAGTTGTTATAAGTTACAATATAATCACTGAATAAAATTTACCAGAGTATTAGAGACAAATATGAAGACAGCTGAAGCTTGGCTGAAATCCAGTCATGGAACATGACAATGATCTAAAGCACACCAGCAAATCTTCATTAGAATTACTGAAAATCAAACAAACAAACAAACAAAAAAAAAACAAACAAAAAAAACAACAAAAAAACAAGGTTTGGGAATTGTCCAATCAAAATCCAGACATCAACTTGATAGAAATTCTGTGGTAGGACATTAAGAGAACCGTGCAAAAGCAAATCCTCAAAAACCTTTAGCGGAAGGAACGTTGTGAAGATTAGATTGTAAAATCACATGAATGACAATAATTTAGACTTTCTTTAACATATTTATGTCAGAAGTTTCCATGCACTTGGTTAGTATTTGGTAGAACTGACTTTAAACCTGTTACGCAGGCCTGTTTTTTTAGACGTATGTATGATAATTGCATATTCATAATGAAATATCTCTGCAAGCACAAGTTCAGTTTGGATACTTTTGGCGTCATAGTAAAAGGAACATTTGTGATATTCTTTTTGGATGCTTTGATGATGCAACAGGTACGTTCTCAGACTGTTCAAATAGAACTGAATATTTGAGTGCATTTGCATTAATCTTGGTTCTAAAAAATGACTTGCAGAGTGCTTCTCATTCAAATAGACAAAACTATATAAACCCGGCACCCCTTTATTTTTCTTTACACATTAATGAGTCTGTGGGAGGCTGTGTGGATGTCCAGTGTCTTGCCTAAAGACATGCTGACATCAGAAGGGGCTAGGAAACAGGCCATCAATATTCTGATAGTAAGACAGCCATGTTACCAAGCTGCCACTCATGTGATTCACTGTTTTGGTATTTTTGGTATTTTTCCAGCCTCTAGTTTTCCACATTTCATGGCCTGGAGCAAACTGTGACAAAAATACCATTCTGTCATGTGCTGTAATTTGATAGAAGACCTGCAAGAGAGAGCTTACACACCTTCTTTTGTCCTTCATGACATTTTTGAAATGTGTATTTAAAAAAAAAAAAAAAAAAAAAAAATGACCAAACTCTGACAGCTTGCCTGATTTTTCCTCTGATGTCCTTTAAAAGACAAAAAACCTTACCACGACCCTTCTGAACAGTGAAGACTAACT
>JBAMYA010000018.1:1712891-1728437 GCA_037176975.1 Arrhamphus sclerolepis
TTCTTCCGACCTATTTGAGAGAAGACCTGCAAGAGAGAGCTGACACACCTTCTTTTTTCCTTCATGACATTTTTGAAATGGGTGTTTAAAAAAAAAAAAAAAAAAAAAAAAAAACTGACCAAGCTCTGACAGCTTGTATGATTTTTACTCTGATATACTTTAAAAGGCAAAACACTTTAACACGATCCTTCTGAATAGTGAAGACTGACTGATATCAGTTTTCCAGTCTGCGCACACATCAGCATGAATACCAGCATGTTGCTAATCATCATGGATGTTAAATTGCCTGGTTAGGTCCCATAATCTTTGGCCATTATCTGCCATTTTAAACAGCATGTCACATTATTGGTCCAGCTTGTGACACTCAAAAATGCTGAGTGCCCCTGTGACAAACACATGCTTAATGAGAATGTGCATTTACTAAGTGGACAGTAATCACAGATCTCTTTGGGATAGAATGTGGAGGGTTTGTCCAAAGAGCTCAGGGACACATAATCCTGGAGAGTTACCCAGCAAACTCCCGATGTGAATGGACAGTGGAGGTGGACCGGGACAGCATTGTTGAACTCAGGTAGGGGACTTCAAGGATCTGTTTTATATACATGTATATTTTACTCAATGAAACTGAATCAAATGATTAATTTGACCCAACATTAAAGAATTTCTCAATAATTCACACATTTGTTTTGGTTCTCAGGTTCTCAGCACTCAGTTTAGAGTCTGACCACAGCTGCCGTTATGACTACGTTGAGGTGCGTGACGGTAATGATGTGAACTCCCCTGTGATTGGTCGGTTTTGTGGGGATCAACTACCTCTGCCAATTAGAAGCTCAGGGAACGTGTTGCACATTGTGTTCATCTCAGATGGATACAACAGCAACGATGGATTTGTTATCATATTTCAAGAGATTTTAGGCAGGTATATTTGTAATTAATAACGAGAGTGTGCCTCATGCAACAACACAACAGATACAGACCTCAACACTATAATGCAGTCTAGTATGATGTGTGTCAGTCTGCAAAGGAAGTTGGTGTTCCTTTTTCATTTTATTTCTTGCTGTGTAAATCACCTTCCAGCTTCTCTAGACTCAAAAGATTAGACTTTTTCAGTCCAACATGCCCATGACTTTCTGACTTTCCTTCTCATATCATGAACACATAATACAGATGACACTCTGCTGCTCCTTCATACATAATGCAGGGGAGGCATCCCTGGATCTTCTCCTTTCATTCTTCAGTGCATGTGCAGCCCACATCTCTGGGCATTGCTGTAAGATGGACAGTCAATGACACATCAGACCCACTCCTCTTAGTTGTCTGTCTTTTTAAGCCAATCACGCTTCCAACTTGTTTCCCATTGGTGCAGCATCAATGATCAGTGGAGCACTCCTCAGCGGTGAAGAATTAACTTTCAGATTTCCCCAGGACAGTATCCCATTATATTTCCACTACAAAGACTAATTTAAGAGCAGGTGGTCTATTCATTTCTTCAGATGGTGCATTGTTAATGGTGCCACACTTGGCTGCTATGCTTTTAAGCTCAGTTATGAAAATGAGATTCTGAATTTACATTTGTAGTGCTGTCTACTTAGAAAAATTCATTTTAATAATATAATTGAGAGCTGATAATCAAATTTCATGATGTCACAGAAAGAAACAATAAAACAAACAAACAAAAAAAAAACATCAGCCAGTCACTTACTGGACTCTCCCATCAAGATAATTTCCAACCCTGACAGATAGGGAAGAGGCTGGGACACGTACCACAGAAGGACATAAATGATGAAGAAATTGCAGGTTTATTTTACTGGCCAGCCTGGACCTTTTACCTCTATTAGTGGGTGTATAAAGTATGACTGTATTATAAAGGCAAGCATGCCCCTAGTAATGATTATTAAATAAATCTAAAATTATCCAGAATAAACTCAACAGATGTGGAAAATCAGAGAAATGTGTCCAGAGTAGAGAGTTTAAATGGTACCTTTTTTAAACCTCTGTTCTATTGTGTTGCTTTTATGAAATCAGTAAACTGTAAACATATTATTACTATAATTATTATTATTTTGCGATAAGCAAATTAATACATTTCTCCACAGTTTCAGCTGCCAAGAATGCCAGATGTGCACTCCCAGAAAACCCCCTGAATGGGTATGTGTTGCCGGTGTATGGCCCAGAGGAGGAGCTGGTGTCTGTAAATTACCAGTGTCACCCAACTTTTATATTGACTGGAACACAGCAGAGGACCTGTATGCCTGATGGTACATGGAGCAGCTCTGTTCCTTCCTGTGTAAAAGGTAATATCTGCCCATTTGATTCTGATTTTATTATTTTTGTTGTTTAGATATACATACATATTTATATACTCATTGCACATTTTGTCCCTTTTGTCCTCTGGCTTAATCACATAAAGGTCAGACAAGTCCAGTGAGGTGTGCCTCTCCACCTACACTGCTCCATGGCTACCACAGACCTGCAGCTGACTCAGCTGGAGGTGCAGAAGCAATTGAGTTTTTCTGTAAAAAGCCCTACCTTTTGAGTGGAACCCACCGCAGTCTCTGCCTCTCTGATGGATCCTGGAGCAGCAGGCCACCAAAGTGTATCAGAGGTCACCATTTCTGTTTGGTGCTGATATTTCAAGCAGATATGTCTTCTTATTTACCTTGCACCAGTCATGCTTCTGCTCACAATCACTTCTTCTTTTCCTTTCACCTGTTCCCTTCAGGGGCTGCCACATCTAATCATTCATCTCCATCTAACCCTATCCTCTGCATCTGCTGCTCTGGACTGTTGACCCTAAAAGGCTCCACCATTCTTTATCTCTGCTCCCTGTAGTCTCACCATTCCTCTCTTTTGACACACATGTTTTCTGTATTGCTGCAGCTAAGCTTCGTTCCAGCGCATGCCTCCACCTCTAGGTTTTCCTCCACCTGCTCCCTGCTCTCGCTACAGATCACAATGCCATCTGGTACTGAAACTGAGCCGTTTCAACTAAAGCATCTCAGAGAAAGATTTTTGTAATTTTAACCTGCTTGATTTGCTTCTACAGTTTGTCGAGAGCCCAAAGTGTCTGGACTTGTGCGGCAAAAAGTTGTAAAGCAACATCTTTTGTCAAGGTATCGTTTTGTTGCAGTAACTGTGCTTGCATAACATTTGCACATTTACTGCCACCAACTTAGATTTATTAGAGTCATCCTGCCTTACTATTTGAAAAAAAATCATTCCTGTGAAATAAGTGTTTCTTTTATTGAAGAACAGAAATGATCCCAAGAAGTAATGCATTTGTCGGAGCACTAACAGCAGTACAAATACGTGTCTGCCACATTCTTTTTGCCGCTGCTGGTAAGTGGCACTAGTTTCAGAAATGTTCAAATGAATATGAATTTTAAGAAAAGAGATTCCAAATGTTGAGTAATATTAAATATAATGAGTCCACTCGTTTAAAAAAAAGAAAAAAGAAAAAGAGTGACACTTGATTCTGGAAAATGAAAATAAGAAACAATTGCTCCGTTACTCTGTGTTATAGTTTTTAGGGAATGAAATGAGGAATCTCATTTTATTTAATTTATATCCAACTCTTTTACTCCTGCTAACAGGATTCTTTACTGTTGGCAGGTTTCACAGTTGTGCTCACGTCCACAAATATATGTTTTTTTATACATATAGTAATATTATTATAATAATAATAATAATAATAATAATAATAATAATAATAATACTTTATTAATCCCCAAGGGGAAATTCATTTTTACAGTACAGCCCGTCCAAAGAACAAATATATATGTGTATGTATGTGTGTAAACATGGAATAGCTGTTTTTGGGGGTTTTTTTGGCTTTTTTTTAAAACCAGTAATACCGCAGTTGTGTCATGCAGGCATGTGCAAAAGTTAGTATTTTCTATTTTATATCATTTATTTTCCAGAAGTTCTCCAGTTGTCCATATTACATAATGAAACATTTGCGATCACCAAGCAAAAATCAGGCCACTCATCCTAATGAGTTTGGAGTTGTTGTTGTGTTGTCAAATAAAACTAAAATAAAAACGTCCTTTTCTCAACCAGATACAACATGCAGGACCTGTTGTCGGCTGGCTTTATTCCACTCACACAGGGCAGCCAGTTCAACAAAGATGGGGAAGACACGGGCTTGAAGGAGATGCCTCGAGGCGTTCATCCAGTCTACACAAGCATTGACTACAAGTGTGCCTCTCCTCTCTACCAGCACACAGGAAGCTCGAGGCGCACCTGTCTGAAGTCTGGCAGGTGGAGTGGACGCCATGTTTCCTGCTCACCAGGTGAGATCAGCAGTCGCTCAGCTTCATTAGTGAGGGATTGGGTAGTTTCAAAAATGAAAGTAAAGGAAAGATGACAAACACCTATGTTCTCCCATCAGAATAAGCAATATGTGAAGAGTCAGTAAAAAAAAAAAATCTAAAACGTCTGAACTCAACACACTAACATGGTCTGACTTATACCATACTGTGGCTGAAAGTTTAGAAATCTGTAGGTTAAGTCAGTGTTTCATAAATTACTTCTTAATCGATAATCATTTAAGAATTTTAATATCGTTCAAGTGGTGTTTAAAGAAAGAAAAGTGGTCCTACAGCTGCTTTATAAGCTTTATTAATGTCTATGATAATGTATTATTGATGCAGATGGTCCTGAGCCACGAGAGAACACAAGTTAGGTACGTACGATAATTTACCTCAAAATGCAAGACGTTAAGCTGCTGATGTGATACTTTAACATCTCCCATCTGGAAGCACTGGTCCTTCCTCTCTCAAGTCTTCTCTGCCATCACGTCCACTTCAGCTCTGAGATAGTTCATCACTGTTTATAAGCAACAGAGTGCTTGGAAAACGATACGCAGTTGTTGCAAGAGACCATGGCAGCTACCAAAGCCGAAATTTCTGTTATTTAGCATTTAGGGTATTTAGGTATGCCATACACATGTACTGAAACAAACAAACAAAAAAAAGTAGGTTTCCTTAATTCAGATCCAAAGATTATAATATGCTGAAAGCTGTTTAAATATTTAGATCAGCCAGAGATGAACCCGACTGAAACGCTGTGCATGAGCAAATTTCAGGTAATACATAACACTTACAAAATGCAATGGAACTGCATCTTATATTTTTTTCTCTGTAAGCTGCAATTATAAGTTTTCAAACATAGTTTTAAGAGCTGCCAAGTTCAGTACAGCACAGCTCACAGAAACTCCTTCATGTGACAGTTAATTAATTTTACAGTTCAGAGAACATTTAACATCTACACTCGTTTCACAAACATTTCTTTTTTTTCTTAAGTCTTTTTTTTTTTTTTTAAAAAAAAAGCACATTCACAGTCAAAAAGACGAAAAAATATCCTTCAGTCTGAGACTTTTGTCAAAGCCACTTTTTTTTTAAAATCCACAGACTAAAGATGTGAACGTTCGCCCTGGAAATGACAGTTTGACTTGAATGCAATGATTGAGTTTTATTAACAACCTGATAGGACACCTGCAGACACATTTCTGCTTGTGCAACTTTTACACTACATTTCAAAATTTACCTTCTAATTTACCAAAATTTGAAATCACATTATCTTTTTTTCTACATTTGAATTATAAGCTTGTACTTCCACATTCTTTCTCAACAGTTTGTGGAAAATTAGACACGTTCAGCAGAAGCAACCTCTCAGACACTCTGTGGCCGTGGCACGCAGCCGTTTACATCCGCTTACCTCCTGATGATACTTTGAGCCTCCACGGGTCCCGTGGAGGCTCTATGTTGGACCAGCAGGGGGCCTCAGAGGAGTCCACATTTTGGATCCTTGCCTGCAGCGGGGCTCTGGTGAGCCAGCGGAGAGTCCTGGTGGCAGCTCAGTGTGTGGCAGATGAGGACAAGCAGCTGCCTCTTCATCCCAGCCATGTGAAGGTGGTCGTAGGGATGCAGTCCCAGACATCCAGGGATTCACTGAAAAGGCAGCTCAGGGTACAAAGAAAAAAAGAAAACTCACCATGGCAGACAACACATCACTAACATTCTGAGAGAAGATCTGCTATGGATTTTATTTTGCAGATTTGCTTCTTGTTATATATTGAAAGTCCAAAAGTGGATTTTGATATTTAAATCTCAAGGTTTAACATTTTTCTAAATAAAATAGACATTTGCTATTTATTTCAAAGCCTAGAAATCTGGACGTACCACTTTACAGGTCCATCTAGCTACCCTCCATGAGACCTCATGAATTATCATTAGAAGTTTAGGAGATCCAGACAGATCAGTCTATCCTTGTAGAGTGTGTGGGTGGGCTAAACATGATGACAACAGAGCAGCAACATTGTAGTCTGGATGGTAAACAAATGAGATGGCTGCAGCAGAGGAATCGTGGTCGTTGTCATCTACAGTTAAGACTTGGACTTCTGCGACAATCTCTTAGGGAATGTGAAGAAATAATCTGAACACGACTATGTTTATCTGTCAAACACACATCTGTCAGACTCCAAATCCAGCCCACCTCTTCATCTTATCTGGTCCGCGAGAGCTTGCAAACACAATCATGAACATCTAACTAGGACATTTCTGAGGAAACGTTTGATTCAGTTCTGACATTAAAAGGTGGAGTAACTGAGGTGGAGAGCAGCTGGTTCATGTCAAATTGTCAGAATTTAGCAAAAGTTGCATCAGCTCATGATTCTTCTACATGTAACTGTTTATAAGAACAAAAGTGATTTTTAAAAAATTGAAATTTTACAAAATTTGCAAATTTATGACTGTAATTCTATATAAAAATGTTGCAAAAAGTTGATATTTTTTGACAAAAAACATTGGACAGTTAAAAAAGTTAAGAAGAAGTCTCTATCTTGCAATATTTGATATTTTAGATCAAAATCATACATATTTTTTTTGTTTTTCACAAAAAAAGTCAACTTTTTAAAATTTGATTTGTGATTTTAGGTCTTCCTTTTATGATAAAGATTGCAATTTTTGTGAAATTTTAAGATTTTATTACAAAAAGGAAATTTTCTTTGAAAAAACAAAGACGTGATATTGCAAAAATCACCATTTTACAACAACATTTGCTTTTATATGAAAAAAGTAGCTTTTTTTTTAAATTTGTGATTAGAAAAATTTGGAATTTTGGTACAAAAGACACACTTTTATGATAAAACTCTTTTTGTAAGACTTAGTGCAGGATCTTCTGGGAAATCTGACAACATTAATGGTAACCATGGTGATGATGTGGCCCTGGATGAAATAGAGTTTAACACCACTGGTCTAACCTTTGCTGTAGCCAGCTGTGTTACACACAGTTACGCTTTAGAAAGATATTAGTTAAGTGTTCGAGCATGCTGATTATACTCAAATTCTGCTTGCAGACCTGACATCAATCATTGTCCTTCATTTGCTTTTGTCGCTCTGAATACATCGCCCTGTTGTTGCTCTGATTGGTCGTAACCAACTGTGTGCAGAGGCAGTTTGAAAAAGAACAGTTGGTCACGTCTCCTGGATGAGGAGGCGGCTTGATTTCAGACCCTACATCTGTCTAGATGTGCTTCTGATCCATCAGGCTTAGGACTCAAAGCTCTGGAAATTCCTTTATTTTCTTTTATTCTGAGGTCATAGAACACTTAAAGGTTTCCATAGCTGCAAAATGAGAGTTTAAAGTATTAAGAAAGGTATTGTACAAAATGAGATCTTTTGGCAGTTAGATATGCACTTAAAGCTTGAGCACACTCCACACATATTTATTTAGGATTTTAAGTATTTGCACATCCCGATGATTTATTATCTGATAGTTTCATGTATTGCATAAATCAACAAAGCATGAGACACCCATTATTGCTCTTTTTCTCTGTCTTTCCCAACAGGTTTCAGACATCTTACTCCATCCACATTTTTCATCTGCACCAGGCTCTGCTGTGGCTCTGCTCAGGCTGAAGGACAAGGCCAAGATCAGTGAGCATGTGTTGCCAGTGTGTCTACCCAAAATGCAAGGAGGAGAGGTGACAGCGCAGGAGGCTTACACTGCAAGGTGGATTTTACCAAACAGCTCCAGACGTCACCCAGCCCGGAGCCAGACGAAACTGGTCGAGCTGAGCAGTGTTGCTCTTTGTGAAAGAGAGTTTGCTCAAGGAGGAGTACATGCCGCAGCGATCGGCGACAATACACTCTGTGTCACAAGCAAGCCAGCTGACCCTCGGGGCTCATGTCCCAGTGTTATTCTAGGCATCACTGTCGTGCCACCTGTGTTTTCCAACACACAGGGTGTCCTGTCAGGTCACAAAGAGACTCAGGGAGCCCCTAACGCTGGCTGGCAGCTGCTTAGCTTGGAGAGTTACATCTATGAGAGAAACTGCCACAGTTACACAATTCAGTCACAAATAGCAAACTTTCGAGACTGGATAGTGGAAAACATCAATGATATTTAAAGTAATCTGTCAGAGCAATGTGACTATCTTCCAGAAACTTGTTTTCTGTCTGCATGTTACTTTTTTTTTTTTTTTAACCGTGCCTGCACCTGTTTTGACCACTTTCATGTAAAACAATTCACCATGATCCTACTGATCTTTAAATATTATCTGTTTGTAAGAGTTTCTTTCACAATAATACACTTTTAAAGATACAATTTTCCAGTATTATTTGGATGTTCAGCACTACATATGCGATATTATGCTATAATCCTATGGATTTTATTTTTTATTATATTCTTTGAACTGGATATTAGTATTAGTAAACAAAACCTTAGACAAATAACAAGATATAACTTTGTTTTTTAATCATACCAGCTTTTGTTTAATAAAAGTGATGCAAAAAAAAACAAACAAAAAAGCAACAAAAAAAATGTGGGCAGCACTAAGTACCCTCAAAGTTCTTCCATCGACTGTTCACCAGCAGGTGTGCTCATTTAAAATTAGAGTTTGTTTCCTGAGCATTCAGGAGCATGTTGACACAATGCTGAGAGGGAAAGACATAAGCTAGAGTCTAAGAGCATAAAATGTTGTTGAGAATTACTCTGGGAGGGGCTAGAGAACCATTTCCACACAATTTGGAGTTCAATATTCTGCTGTGAAAAAAAGATTATTTGCAAGTGAAAAGCATTCAAGACTGTTTCAGGTTTTCTCAGGAATGGATCTTCCTGCAAATTTAAGGTTTTGAAATGCTCAGAGAAATACCAAAACAACCCAATAGCTACAGACACCAAACGGTTCTCTGTGTATCTTTAAGACTGGACAAGTTTTGTTTGTTTTGTTTGGAAGTGTTGCCACGAAAAAGGCTCTTTTATGCAAAATGAACATGCAGGTATGACTGAGGTTCATAAAATTGAATCTGAACAAACCACAAGACTCTTGGAACAATTTTATATGACAGTTGAGACTAAAATGGAGAGCTGCTTGACCTTAATGTGCAGCAGTTCAGAAGAAAGACCTCAAAGAAAGTGTTGAAGGGATGATGATTTGGGCACCTTGTAGTCACTGACTCCAACATGAGCTCCTTTGTATTGACAAGTATTATTTAGGCAAGTGTGAGGCCATCAGCTTTAGCTCTGTGTGACAGCTAAGGCTGGGTTGAAATTGGGTCATGCAACAGGACAATAATCCAAGGCACACCATCAAATCTGAATCAGAGTCAAGATTATGGAACGGTCAGACCTCAGCTGAATTGAAATACAGAGGTGGGACCTTGAAAGAACCGTTCAAGCCCAAAAATCTCAATGAACTGAAGTCAGTGTTGGAATGGTCCAAGACTGCTCCACATCTGTCTGAGACTGATAAAGTCATAAATGAAATTACTTTCAACTTATTGCTGCTGCTGACAGATCAACAAGCTATTGAATCATGGGGGCACATATGACTTCTAAAGACCAGCTATCATCAGATGATTTTTTTTTAAATTATGTATTTACGCAAAAAACAATGGATAAAAAGAGGCATACATTTTTTTAACATGATATGTAAACTGTTGATGTTATATGTTAATGAGAAAAAAATACACCATTTATCAAGATGTTTTCTCCATCCTATAGTTCTAGCTCTCTAACCAGCTTTAGATTCATTTGTCAAGCTGCTGAATCACTGCCACTTTCAGGACTCTATTCTCATTCTCCAAGAGGGAAAAGTCATTATGTACAAAGTCAACTGCACATTTGTGCAAATGTGCATGCCATAGGGGTTTCTAAGTTCCACTTTAATTAATTAGTTTGCATGCAGTTACAAATGTCTAACAAAAACAAAGCATTTATCTGGTAAAAGGCTCATTCATTCAAACAGGCCTTCACTGGGAATGCATAAAGAAATAATTTCCCCTTTTTGCATGCAATTCCAAGCCACGCGTGCATGCATGGCATGGAGGTACACTGTGTACGACTGAACATTCACTTGTCAGGGTGTATACGGATTTATGCAGGACGTGTGTATGGCTGCAGCCTGTTTGCATGTGAGGTTATGCATTCCTGACTTTCTCAGCGGACTGTCCAACATGTGCTGTCATTGAGAAACACGCTGAGAGGATTTGCTAAACTTAGCTCTTACTCCTGCGAAGCAGACGCCCGCTGTGCTCACCGAGGCTTTGTGCAGGACACCTGTAAAGCCCAGCCAATTAAACAATGAGTAGCTCAGTGCTCGCTCTCTGCCTCCTGTGAGGTTATTTGCAAGGATAAAAGCAGATAATGACTGGCAATTTTAAATGTGTGTTTATTTTTACTGAAAAGAGCAATGCAAATGCTAACACACACAATATTGCTCATTAAAAAAAAAGACTCACTTGAACAAATGCATGGAAGTACATTAGATTCAAAGTGTTTTATGGCTTTTGCACATATGTAGAAGTTGTGAGCCTTAAAATCTTCACATTAATATGATTCCATAATGCCAGAAAGGTTTCAAGGTCTACCAATCTGTCACTCTTTACCTGGGAGAACATCCCACCCACACCTGAGAGGAGGCACCAACTTGTCATTTCACGTCCCCACCCTTCTGTGAGCATCAGTGAGCGCACCGAACATGAGCAGGGTGTTTCTTTCTCTAGCTTAGATTTCTTTACCTTAGTGTAGGAGAAAACTGCAGCTACTGTCTCTCCAGGAACTCTGCAGATTTTTTGCTGCTTTAACTGTGCGCACAGCAAAGAGGAAATTAAGCAGGAAGGCCCAAACAGCTGAAGGAGAAAATACTTCCACAGGTGAGCAGCTTCCATTGAAGGATAACAGAGTTTACACTTCGTGTTCATGTTTTAAATATCATTTACTTATTTAGTCCATACTCTTAAATTTAACGTGAGCATGTCTTTTATGTTTTAACTAATCATTCTGTTCCATTTAATTCAGTTACACAGAGTTCCAGCTTTTATCTTTCTCTTTCATTATAAGACACTTATTTCAAGAAACCACAAGAACTGCTAGCATTCAGTATTATCCACTTTGATTTACTTTCTAGTTACTGCAATACAAAAAACACTGACTAAAATGCAAGAAAAAACTCAAATTTCTGTGTGAAAAAGGATTCAGTTCCAGTGAAATTATCTTTCCATTTTTGCTTTATTTATTTTTTTAATTCAGCACCTTATAATTAAGAATTTCCTGGTTACTGTTATCAGTCTGTTATTCAGCTTTTCTCACCTGTTCCAAGCCGTAAACGTGTACCAGATCTAAACTGGAAACAAGAGTTCTTGTCAAGTAAAAATATCTAGCTGCATGCACAGATAATTTCACTTGCATTGAATCATTTCCACCCTGAATTGAACGTTTATCTCACATACTTTAGCTTGTGTTTTCTCCAGAAATTTAAGAGAATATTTGTGGATGGGGTCTAACAAGCAGGTTGTATACAAGAAACTGTAAATGAGATCAGTTCTGCCTCTGGTTCTTAACATTTCCCATCAGTAAAAACTTTGCCTTCTGTAGTGTAATTGCCATTTAGGTCATTACTCACGCTGTAGATGCTAGGATTAAATGTAATCAAAAGACAAAAAGCAACAAATGCTGCAACCCCATTCTGAAGATACCTGAGGAAAAGGATGGGTGCTTGGTTTTATTCCCACTTCTATGCCGGGGTGGGTAGCTTGATGCAGGTCACGTCAGGACATTGGCACAGGGATTCTACTGACAATCATCAGTCCACAATGTCCTGAAAAAGCCAAAATATGTATAACTTCCAAATGAAAGGGGGACTTTAGATTTCAAGGCAGAGTTAAATGCAAACTAATGCACTGTATGGATGTGACAGTTTCTTAAAGTGATGGAAAAGCACTTGCCTTGGGCCACATGTGTATTAGCAAAGATATGATGCTCTGTGCAGTCGCTTCCTACCACAGCTCGAGACAAAGCTGCAAGAAGAAGAAGTTCAAAAGAAAAGCCTGAAGGGTTAGACTGTAAATTCCAAATAAATTAACTTGATGGATTTCACATCAGACGATTTCTTTTTCTGTGCTTGCTGTCGGGGAATGTAACAACCAGGGGCACCTGGCCAGCAGAGGGCTCAGAGCCGCCTCCTTCCCTATCAGAAATGCTCAACCTTCTTTCTTTTTCCCTTATTTAAATCTTTTTTTTGTTGTTGTTGTTGTTGTGAAACTACTTTTCTCTTATTTCATTGTTGATGGGGAAGGGAAAGACTGCATTAGATTTCTGTTTGTTCCAGACTCTGAGCTGCTCTACAGAAGGTTGGCAATTGCTGCGTGAGGATGTGTGAATAACCATGTAAATTTAATAACTCGTGATTAAAAAGGATCAGTCTTTTTCCCACCTCAGACATAAAAGCTAACCAGTATTGAACTCGGGGCTGAATGCTCAAGATTGAAGTTGATGAAATTAAAGTTTGTAAATTAAAAATACAAAGATAAAACCAAAATTAATTAAAGAAAAAAAATTAACTTTGTTGGAAGCTATGTTCTTTGGAATCATTCTCCAAATTAGTGATTGTCAATCTCTTCACCCTGTTCTGCTCCTTGCATGCAAAATACCAAAATGTTAACCTTGCATCCCTTTTCTATGCCTTTACCTGACTTACCTTTGTGCAAGTTAGAATCTGTAGTCCTGCAACATTTCCAGTGCATTTGTCGACTGACAAGTCATGTCTGGAGTGAAGAGGTAGCAGAAGAGGAATGAGTTTCAAGAAAAATCTCTCCATTTAATCTATTTTAATTCAAAAGTTAACAAAAAAATAAAAAAATAAATACATGTTCATACTGCTTTCAGTTGGGACACCTCTGCAACATCAGGTAAACAAACAAATGTAATGTAATGATTCCCCTTTCAAGAGGAAACACAATGGGGGTGTTCCAGTTCTGGGGAATCACAATGGAGCAATGAAGCCTCAGGGAACTCCACATGTCATCTTTGTCAGCTCAGTTGTAAAATGGCCTGTTGATACAATGTGATCCCTGCCGTCTAAGTGAGATTCAAACCAATCCAGTACTGTGTGGGTTGTATATTGATTGAAAAATGCTGGACCAGTAAGTTGGATTCTTCTCAGGTGCAAGCTGGACTCTGTCAGGGTCCGTCATTCTGTTCAGAACGTTTGTTGATAGCCAGGGAGCAGAAAGGGTGTGGTGGCTCTGTTGTTCACATACGATGTTGTCCCATTGGTGTCACTGAGTGACGATCTTCAGCTTTCACTGGAGCAGTTTGCAGCACTGTTGCGTTGTCTGTGAAACAGTGAGGATGAGAATCCGTATCTCCAAATCTGAGCCTACGGTTCTCTGTTGAAAAAGAATAGGATGCTTTTTTTTGGCGACGGTGATTGATGCTACCTCAAGAGAAGCAGTTCATATATCAGCAAACACTGAAAGGTTTTACTTATGTTTTACCATAGGAACTCCAGAAACTCTTTTTGTAATTTCTATAATTCTGAAAAACTGCAGCCTGTTTATTTTTTTAAAACTGCATTTACAGGATTTGGGTTTTTTTTGGCCCTTATTTCAGTGTAGGAGTTTTCTGACAAAGAGAGGAGTCATCTCCAAAGCAACTGTATTTGGTTGCTAATTGATTCTGACTGCATGCTCAGATACAGTGACTAGTTAAACATAGAAACATCTAATTTCAAAAAATTATAAAAAGAAAAAAAACTTGCTAAAATGTTGGCCTTATAAGAACAACATATTAGCTTAATTTTCATTTTGTGGAATTTCATTTGTCTCAGTTTCATTTGGAGAAAGAAAAAAGTAACTTTGGATTCCTGTCTCCTTAGACTTAAACTGCAACTAGTTTTACATAATTACATCAAACAAATCAGCTACATTGAATCTGTTTCACAGAAGTTAGACTAAGCTAACCTTCATGCCTCAGCCCCAGTTCCCAGGCCAGCTGAAGAGATTATATCTTTCAGCTGGCCTGGGAACATGGTGTCCTGGGTCTGCCTCCTGGTCTTCTCCTGGTTGGACACAGGCATCCAGGAGGCATCCAGACCAGATAACCTGAACCACCACAAATGGCTCCATTTGATGTAGAGGAGCAGTGACTCTACTCTGAGTCTCCCAGATGACTGAACTTCTCATCTTGTTTCTAAGGGAGAGTCTATCGGTCCTGCAGAGGAAACTCAGGGAACCCTTTAAGCTAAAAATTTCAAACGTTCCTTTGTGTCAGTTTAGTATTATTCTCTAACTACTGAAAGAAACCAGAGGAAAGGTGCGACTGCTCCTTCAAAATGGACCTTATTACTTAAGTTTAATGTCTTTCAAAATTCCAGTTGGTGAGAGGCACTGCAAGAAAGTTTCTAGAAGCTCAGGCTCAGGCTTCATGAAGCTGGTTCTGAGTGAATCCGAACATGTTTCTATCCGGTTCGGCTTTTCAGTCAAACGGCTCGAAAGCACATAGATCTGAAGCTGGGTCCCAGAGAGCATAAATCTAAAGGTGCCGCTCGAGCGTCCTCGTGTGGATAATGAAGCCACAGCCCCCACCTCTACAACTCCCCTTTAGCTGGATTTTCATTTTCATCTTCTTTCGTTTAGGATTCTGCACATGCTCTGTGTCTTCTTCTCTGGTTCAGAGCTGTATGCTCTTTCTTTTTTCAGTCATACGCCATCTAAGGGCTGAAATATATAAGATTTTTATGTGGTTTCAGTGGCTTCATGTGGATGCCTGCACTTTTTGAGTCAGCTCCATGTCCAATCACTTTTTTTAATGGACATGGCTTCTTGTGGCCTGGACCCAATGACGCCTGGACCTCAGTCTCAGAATATACACATCGTCAACAATGGGCCGTCAAGAGAATTGATTTAGGGTGCTTTCACTCCTATAGGTTTCAATCTGCTGAAAACAAACTTGAATTTGCTCTTTCAATTAATGGGGTTTTTTCATCCGATGTGAATACAGTAACTGCACTTTGACGTGGACCAAAAAAACCAGATCACTTGTAGTTCTGTATGACTGTTGATTTATTTATTTGTTCGAAAAATAAAATAAAAGATGCTCTCATCTGCTTTTAAGTCACAATTTTTTGGTATGCTTTGATTTTTCTTTGTGTGAAAAGGAACTGAAGCAAGTTGAAATCACTACAACTCAGGCCAGAGACAACAAACGTGTAAATGCAAATGTGTAATGCCCTTATGTGTACATATATATGTATATACACACACA
>JBAMYA010000018.1:1734486-1749607 GCA_037176975.1 Arrhamphus sclerolepis
TTTTATAATTTTATTTATTTATTTATTTATTATCATTATTATTAAATAGCTTAAAATCTATTTTACCATACCACACCATACCAACTTTATTTATGAAGCATTTTTACAACACAGTTGAAAGAAAGTGCTGTACATGAAGAGTAAAATTAAAACATAATCCATGAAATATGTGAAATACGTAAAATTATCATTTGTAGTCCTACACGTCATTGTTGGAAGAATTTATTTTTATTTCATTGTATTTTTTTTTTCTACTCCATTCCTTATAGATTTGTAGATAATGCTCTGGATCATTCTTATTTTTATTTAATTAAATTTGGGCAATCTTTAGTTGTTAGATCGATACACAGACAAATTCAGGGTCTATGCTTTATGAAACATATTTAAGCCAAAAGATTTTGAAATTCAACCTACCAAAATCTGACAAAAGGAAAATTACATTTGCTTTGACTTTTGTTTTCTTACAGATCCAAGGTATTTCATGTTTTATTTTCACATTAACCTTCATTTCTGTTGATAACTTACATGTATTCTTGCATTTGAGACCTGTAACCCTTTCACTACTTTGTAATATTATCTTTCCTTCTTATAATTCTTTAAAGCCATGCAGACATAAAATCTTTTTTCTACACACATATTTTGCTGCAGACGGGTCAGTCCAAGTTTTCTTTTTCTTCTTCAGTTATATTTTTGTAGTGTGTGCTGCATGTGACTGTACATTATGTTGCTGAAGAATGCAGAAACATGACTAGAAAAAGATGTCCTCTTGATGGCTACAAATGTTGCAGTGATATCTGAACTTTCTGCTTTCACAGAAGAATGAATTACTTTCTCCAAGTACACTGATGTAGCCACCTACCACCACACAGTCTTTCTGAGGACTTTCTGGACTTGTAGATGAAAGCAGTCTGGATGGTCCTTCCCTTCCCATCTTTGGTCTGAAGCACAGGGCACCCATTTCCTCTACAGAAGATGTGAAATACTGATTCTTCTGACTTAAAACATATTGTCACAGCATGATTCTATCCACGATTCTTGTGCCTCTATCTAATATGAGGCTTCTTTTGTGCACAGTAAAGGTTTTGGGGATCTTTCCCCACAGACGCGATTATATCAGTTGTTGATTTAATTCAATTCAGTTTTATTTATATAGCGTCTATTTACAACAAAGTGGCCTCTGAGAAACCCAGAGCTTCCCTCTTAGGAAGAAACCTTGATCAGGACCTGGATCAGTTATGGGGGGACCATCCTGCCAATAGCCAGCTGGGTAAAGGAAGACATGAGGTGGGAGACAGGACAGAGAGGATCAAGGACAGAGAGGAGAGGGACAAAAATATACAAATATCTGTTATTTAAAAAAATAAAAAAATAAAAGTTTGGTCGGCGGGTCAGACTGCAGGTTGGCCATGCCAGCAGGCATCCCACTGTGGTATCCAGTCGTCAGGTGCAGGTAAACGCCAAGATAGTCAGAAGATTGAGTTGATTGATTGGTGAGAGACAGTTCTTGATGTAATGTCGTCTGAGGGATTGGGGATCACAGATGTCCAGCTGAGGCTTGTGACCTTCCCATATCCTCAGTGTCAGAATGCCTTTTAAGTATTGTAGGAAGGAAAGATATAACATTGCAAAGTCAAAAATGATTCACTCTTCCCAACATTTTTGAAATGTGTTGCAGGACTGAAAGGACAGAGTTGATACATATTAGTAAATTAACTGAGACTGACAGGAAAATATCTTGGGTTCATGTCATCTGAAAATTAGTAAAAGCCAAATACAAACTGCATTTTCCATACAGTCCCTACTTTTCTGATTTGGCCTTGTATGCTTGGACATGTAAATTAAAACTAACAACAGATGTAATATAGACGCATCAACTACAGCTCAACCTTCCTGAAGTTTATTTTATTTTATTTTATTTTATTTTACTTCAGTCCACAACTAAAGCAGCAAGCTGATGATACCTTTGTTTTATGATTCCAAGAAATATCTTTGAAGACTTCACCTCTACAACCTGTTCTATGAGTGTGTCTGATCCATCTTGGTGTGTGTGTGTGTTGGAATTAGGATGGCTCAGGAGAGATTAGTTAATTATAGACACCTGCTGTCTAAGCGTGGCCTTGTGTTGTCAGGTGTTGCAGCATGAGGTGGGCTTGCTGCTGGAGGGGAGCAGAGGCTGAGCAACTTGCGTGGAACTGGACAGACAAATGTTTTGCCATGTGCTCTTAGCTAGGCCCCCCTCCCCCTCCCTGTTAGTGCTGTGAGAACAGCTCGGTGATGGGAATTTTCACTTTCACGCAGGCTTCAGAGTCCCCACAAACAGACTTATGTTAATAATCATTTACCTGGACAGCCGGTCATTTGACTGCCGAGATGTTAACATCTTTGTGAACCTCCCATAGAAAGTCAAAGACACAAAATAAATATTGCTTTAAAAAGAAACCTACATGAAAAATGAAAACATTTTATGATAAAATTGTTTGTCATTCTCTAACAAAAAAATAAAAGGCCAGGTCAGCTGCCACTCAGCATCAATGTTGAACTAAACAGATGTGACTCTGCAAATACCTCACACATCAAGAAGTCTGGTGGCTGCATCTGCTGTTGCAATATTTCAAGAGTATGTTTGGATGGATGGAGGGATTCTGAGCCGAGAGCAGGATAATATTATCATTTGAATACAACATATGTACAGTTAAATTTACCTTAGACCTTTGATCTATCTCACTGATGCTGCTTGGGTCCTGAAAATATAAACATTGACCCAGTAGAAGAAACCTTTATCCATACACATGTAGTAATTAGTCTACTTGATTAAAAAGGATAGTTTTCACTTGTATAAACAATGGGCAACAGTACAAGTTCCCTCAGAAAACTTTGCTTCATCTGGAAATTCATTTAGAGCTTAAGGTACTTCATGCCATTCTTCACCACATCACACAAAGAAAAATGTTTGCAGAGCTGCTCTCCATGCAAGATGGCACAGAAAAATTTACCACATTTCATCAGTGTTATCAATGCCTTTGCCTTTTAGAAATGCTAACAGAAAGAGCCACACAGAACTAATAATTTTGTACACTGTTCTGACGGCTCTTTAGAGTCTTTTTAGAAATTGGTCTGCAGGTGAAATGCACATGATACTTTTAAATTCAAATGTTAGCTCACTGCTGCTGATAAAATATGCCTTTGGTTAGAAATTAAGATGTTGGAAAGCCTAGGGAGTATTTTAAATGGGCATCATAAAATCACAAGTGTTGTCACTTGTGGACCTTTTTAATCATTGTTGAAGCTACAAGTTCTGCAGAAGGACACAAATATTAGAGTTGCATTGCAGTGCACAGAAAGAAGAAAAGAAAGAAAGAAAGAGAAACGTCAATGAGGATTTCCAGTTTACTGCTAATCTTAGCAGGCTGACTCCACCCTTCCTGTCTGGGAGCCTTCTGTCAGACCTCCAGGTTTGTCATTTTACCTCTCCACACCTCCCTGCAGCTGAAAGAGCAGGTATCTGTTCTTGTGGATATACATCAAATGCTGAAGAGGAAGTGATCTGCAGATCTTTAAGAAGTGAAAGGACTAAAGTCTTTTCAAGGATTCTGACTGGATTTACTGCTGGATGAGCCATGACTTTGTTAACTTCTTTCCTGGCGCCATTGGTTGTGTAGTATTTCTTCACAAGTGCAGCTTCAGTTCCGACTAAAAAACAAAACAAAACAAAACAAAAACAAACAGCAAGCAAACAAAAAACAACTGGTAAGCATCACTGGTAGCTCATAGGAATGTGGTTGTGTTGTGGTATTAAGGCGTATTTAAAAGAATGATAGTGGATATAGTTTTCTTTTTTCATTTTTTTAACACTTTTTTCATAGTGATGCAGTCAAAGCTGTTTCCTGTTATATTCAATTAGAAATGCTCCTATACTTGTATTGGTTTAAGGCCTTGGCTGATAGTCTTTTTTCATCACTGTTACACTAATATAAATATATACTACTTTAAACTATACGTTCTGGTGTTGTGTCATTTTGAACTGACAAATGAGCCTGAAATCAAATTGTCTTGATATTATAACTTTTAACTAACAATTCCAATAATGCTGTCCATAACAGTTGGTCACCACAATGCTGCATTGCAGCAAATTCTGTTTAACATCTTTGGTCATTTAGGTGCATCCGGGGCTAATTAATTTACATCGAAATTTGGTCTGCACACTGAGGTCTGGAAGTCAAATTAGCAATGTCCTGTATAATTGGACTTTCACGCAGGTGGCGGTGACACCTTGACTTTTCATAGGAAGCCCCTTTTCTGTTACGTAACTGGAAGGGCTAATTTTAACCTCTTTAAATAGCTTATAAGTCTCATTACTGTCAGAGCATAGTGTATCAGACAGGCTTGATTGACTTGGCAGTTGGCATGTCCTAACCTTATGTGTTCTCTGTTCCCTATCTGTTTCTTACAAAAAGATATAATCCATATTTTGGAATGATGAAACACTTTGCACAATTTTAAAGAACATGTTTGCTTACTGATGTGAAGCTTTGGTTCCTCAAGCAGCTTTAAATTGCTTCCTGAAGTGTTTGGGGGGGAGTGTTTTCTTTCAAGTCAGGAGTTGAGGCGAGGGAAAAAAAAAAAAAAAAAAAAAAAAAAAAGTTGTGTTATTTGCATTTAGACACCAAAGTTTATGTAGCTAATGTCCGAGTCATCAAGGTCAGAGTTGTTCAAATGACCACAGGTGCTCAACGTTACATAACTGTGTACGTCTGTGTTCAACAGAGGATTTAAAGGCCACTCAAGGGAGAGTTGATCTTGACTCAAAGAGGCTTTAAGTCAGACCACAACAAACCTGAGGTCCTCAGAGGCACGCCAAGGCCACACGTGAAGAAGTCAGAGTAGGATGGATGAGCTTGCAAAATGCTGACGATTTAACTGTACTAACACTTGAAAATGCATATTTTTAAAATGTGGTTGTCAGATGTTCAGGAGACAGTGGTTCTTTACCTGACGACTGTGTGATTTAACATACAGAACATATCCATCACTATCAGGGAGAGGGCACGAGTAAAATCTAGTCTTCAGTTTATTCAAATTCATAAGGAGAAAATAACACCTTTACAGTGTAAATGAAATGCATTTATATAGTGCTTTTTTTAATCTTGTTGACCTCTCCAAACACTTGTCTGCCGGCCACATTTGTTTCCATGGTGATTGTCAGTTGCTAATTATTAAAGGCCATGCTCAGACATTTTACAAGTGTGAGCAAATTTATAGTCTAAATTATGTGCAGTTGATTAAATTTAATCATGTGCAAGCCTATTCATTATTTTCCCAATTACATTAAAAAAAAATCATGTTGATGGATTTTCCTCATAATGCCAAAGGGTTTTTGTTTCTTTTCTCCTCATCTTAAAGTCACCAGTACAGTTTAAATGCTGTACTGGTGTAGGAGCTTCCCCATCCATCAACCACTGGGAGTAGTTGGTGCAGTGACAGAAGCTTCATCGTTTCATCTGAACCATGTGCTCATTCATGTGTCACCAAGCCAGCCAGGAATTAAACCCAGTTTTTTTTGTTTGTTTTTTCTGTCTTCACAAATCTCAGTGCCAACAGAATGCAGAAGCAAGTGGAAGTCAGGATAGGCGAGAACAACATGGAGCCAATCGTGGACGCTCCTGATTATCCATGTAGCACTGTCTGTGAGAAGATAATGAAGAACATGGTCCTCACTCTCACCATCCTCGGTAAGTTTATGGTGCATCCATAATGGCTTTTATTCTTGCTGTATCATGTTCAGGCTTGGAAACACATTTCAAATACTAGACTGGTTTGATGACAACTGTGTAATCCAGTAAAGGTCACAAAAAACACTTACATCCTCTCAAACACGATCAAAGTTTAAAAAATGTTACTGTAACAATTTTTTAAAATTGTTTTTATTACTTTGAGGCTGTCAGGATTTCATATAAACCATCTAATGATAAATTAAGCATTTCTTCTTTTTCTTCTCTATTGTATAAGCATATTTAGTTAGTCTTTGTTATCATGTCACCAGGTTCCGCTGAAACTAAAGATATATTGAAAATGTGGAGAATAGTGACACAAAAATACAGAGAAATCAGTCATGATTTTTATGTCAGATAGGACAAAGGCTGCCAGGGCTTAACTTGCTGGCAATGTTGCCATCCCACTTGTTAAGTGCATGTCATTTTATTGTCTTCAAGAGCATTTCGACAAAGTAGTAAGAAGAAGATTTTACAAACGCTCATACAGCCCTTCTCATTTTACAGTATGAACATATTGCAGTAATGCTGGGCTTCAGTAGGACATTTCAACACGTAGCAGAGGTTGAGATCAGACCTTCAACCTATGATCATTGTCCACCTGCTCTATAAAGTGCTCCGTAGCCAATCCTTATGTTTAAAAAAAAAGATGTTGTGTTTGTCATGTTACATCTGAACCTCTCAGCAGTATCAGGTGAGAACCAGGTGTTTCCTATCATGTCTTGAAATCAGTGCAGACCTGCGTGTCTTCAGGACTTTGAGTGATAATGTGGAAGTTCAAAAGAAAACTGCCACAAGTCATGAAAACATAGGAGCTCAGCTGAGGGTGATTCAGAATTCTGAATATCAGATACGCTTCTGTTGTCCACTGAGTTTCCACACATTATCAAAACTAGCAGAAATTCAAAAGGTGGAAAGTTTCATGATGTTCCTTGTGAGACTCCCCTTTATAATGTGTTGATGAAAAGACAATGGGGACTGGGGGGTATCTAAACTGGGGTTTTAACTCGTCATGTGATTGATGCAAATCCTTTGATGAACTTCAAAAAATCTATAAACACTAAACTTAAACACCCCAAGTAGCTTACAGTAGATTGACTTAAATGCAAATATTTTGTACTTATTTACCCTAAAGTAAAGAACAACTTTAAATCACTTGTCACTGTAGCTCTGAGGTTAACCATAATAAAAGGTTCTATTTCATCGCACTGGTGTTGGCATATTTCTTTGACATGTATTAATACCTAAGTGTTTAAATGTTCTCCTGGCTCAGAGTCGCCTGGATCTTTGTGTTTGACATGAGCGTTCTCCGTCTGACAGGTGTGTTTCTGGGCTCCATCGCTGGAATGCTTCTGCGGCACATCTCACCTCTCCCTCCTGATGTCATAATGATCATTGCGTTTCCTGGGGAGATCCTAATGAGGATGCTGAAGATGCTTATTTTGCCTCTCGTTGTTTCCAGTCTGGTCACAGGTGGGTGTGTGACTGTACATGCTGCATACGGTGCTCAGTTAAAGCTGCTAATAACTGAAATAAGGGCGCATGGTATGCATCATTATATCTCTTGGGAGTAAACTTCCAAATCCAGTAATAAGTGGGTGTATCTTTATTTTTGCATTATTTTACATTAAATTCATTTGGCAGGGTTTTTAATGCAAACTGATTTGGGGTTCAGTGCATACATACCCTCCTGTGCTTCATACTCATTCTCCCAAATTTTCTTTGTGGAACAATGAAAAGTTTTTCTTTTTTCTTTCCCCTTATTTTAAGACAAAATTATTTGGCATGCTTTGTTGAAAGATTTAAACTCTTCAGTCTATGACAATGATTAAAAAAATATCACCTGCAAAGTGAGATATACCAATATAGTATGCTGTGTATACATGCAATGTTACTACAGCACAGCTTTCAGAATACACACAACTTCTCTAGTAAACTCATTTACACTTGATTTGCAAGTTTCTTCTCCGACACATAACTTTAAATGTGATAATTACATAGGTGTGTAATTACCCTAAATTGTTGTTTTTTTGTTTTTTTTTAATGTATTCTGCTTCAGAGGCTATATGAAAACAATTATTATTGCAAATAAAGATAGATATTAAACCTTTAGAAACAATTCATGAGGAAATTTTGGTAGCAGAAATGTGCTCTTTCATTACCGTATATCTCAGTATTTATGTTCACAGACGGAAAAAAAAAAGAATCGAAACTCCAGTTCACATTTTAGCCATGTATGAGGCTGGTTTGATTATTTCTTTAAATCTTAATCACTGTTTACCACTTTTGAAATATTTGCGTGTCAGATTCAGACTGTTTTCTTGTAAAACATATTATTCCAACAGGACTTGCTGGTTTGGATGCCAAATCCAGTGGCCGTTTAGGTACAAGGGCCATGGTGTACTACATGTCTACAACAGTGATTGCAGCTATCCTGGGAGTAGTGCTGGTGCTGGTCATCCATCCCGGAAATCCCAAGCTGAAGGCTAATCTTGGACAGGGAAAGAAGAACGATGATGTGTCCAGTGTGGATGCTTTCTTCGATCTCATCCGAAATCTTTTCCCAGAGAACCTAGTGCAGGCCTGCTTCCAGCAGGTAGGAGTCTCACAAATGCATCCCACCAGCCACATATTGTTTCATTCACATCTGTTGCCTCAAGTGTTTTTCTTCTTCTTTTTAATCTTCCTTTTTTTTCTCTGATATTTCTCTTTCTGTCTGTTGTGACCAGATCCAGACAGTAAACACCAAAGTGCCAGTGCCCACTAACAGGACCAAAGGACCTCCACAGTTCACAGTTAAGAAGTCTCTTCAGTTCAAGAGTGGGATGAATGTCCTGGGTAAGCAAAACTTACCTACATTATGTCTGAGTTGGTGGTACTGCTGAAGAAAAATGAAAACTCCTTTATATTTTCATTGTATATTAAGAATAAAAGAAAATGCTTCATTAGTTGTACTTTAGGTGGTATTTTATCCCTCCAATGTTGAATTTTGACAAAGCAGTGACCATCGCACTCATCCAAAACATACGTTTTGTTGCAGTTCCTTGACTGACCACTAGGTGCAAGTTCCAAAAATGGCAAATCCTCATTGACCCCCATGTTAAAAGTGGCAACATTGCAGGATAATTCAACATATTTATGGCATGGTACAAAAATACAGTTTTAATCTATATAGTTAGATTTTACATCCATGATAACTGTACAAGGGGTGATTTATTTTTTTTTTTTTTCGTGCCACATCACATCAGATACATTTCTGTTAAGCAATAAAGCTGACCAATCATGCTTGGATGTCATTTGACTGCTTGACTGACAGCTAAGCATTGGCTCTGCTGTTGGCTATGACAGCAATGTCCTGCCACAACAACGCGCCACGTGGTTTGAGGAAAAATGGACTTCAAAGGCTCTCTGTACAAATCTATGGGTCACGTGACTGAATAGTTCATCCAATATTTTATAGACCGTAGTTATGACACACCAGAACAATTATGTCTTACGATGATTAGATGCCTTTCACTTTGTATATGAATGTTCTACATAATATGTAGTGTATAATTTACTAATATTTGGGCTTTTCAAAGTCAGTGTAATGTGTTATAAATGCAAATGAGTACAGGCATCAGACTGTTTTGTTTGCTTCAGATGAATATGCCTGAATAACATCATCGGTGAAGCATGTAAGTGGTTCAAGTGTGAAAATATCTCTTTCCTCATTTATATTAAATCAGTATTATTTTATTCTGTGTCATGCAGGTTTGATTGGATTCTTTGTTGCTTTTGGAGTCATTATGGGGAAAATGGGAGAGAAGGCCAAGCTTATGTTGGAGTTTTTCAATGTCCTGAATGAGATTGTTATGAAACTTGTGGGAGCAATTATGTGGTAAGTACAGTTCTCCAACATCACTGTATTGCATATCCTTGAGTTTTGTTTTTTTTTCCCTCTATTTAAAAAAAAGTAATGTCTATCTTCAGGTACTCTCCTATTGGTATCGCCTGCCTCATCTGTGGGAAGATCATCTCCATTGCTGACTTGGAGGTGGTTGCCAAGCAGCTTGGGATGTACATGGTGACTGTGATAGTGGGTCTCATAATCCACGGAGGCATTTTCCTTCCACTGATTTATTTTGTGACAGTTAAAGAAAACCCCTTCAAATTTTTCATGGGAATATTCCAGGCTTGGGTTACTGCACTGGGAACAGCATCCAGGTATGAGGGACCTCTGCTTTTGTTCCTGTTTTTCATTGTCAATATTGAATAGAATACAACCTATTATCTACTTCTCAAAACTCCTACTTTAAGAACCAAACAAAATGACCCTTGAGTCATGAAAGCTCTGTGAAATTTACTCGAGAAAGTTAGACTGTATGAGTCAGCTGTATGCATAAAATTCAGTGATATATTACAATAGTTTAGGATTAATTTATATTAGTATGAAGTATGAAACAATTTCAAGTGTAATCCTTTCAAGTAATTTCAATAGACAGCCCATAACATATTGTAGATGTTCTTGTTTCCAACATTTTTTTTGGAGTTAAACTGAGAGCAGAGTTTGCAACTAGAGAGCCACTACATGCTGTTTGCAGCTGTCTTCATAAACTATGTCTTCCTGTTTTTATTTGCCACAGTGCCGGCACCTTGCCAGTCACATTCCGATGCTTAGAGGAGAATCTGGGCATCGACAAGAGAGTAACGCGTTTTGTCCTCCCAGTGGGTGCCACTATTAACATGGACGGTACAGCGCTTTATGAGGCTGTAGCTGCCATCTTCATCGCTCAGATGAATGGGATTGAGCTCGACTGGGGGCAGATAATTACTGTGAGGTAAGAGTGTGGCTACAGAGAGGTGTCGCAGCACATTTTTCACGAAAGCATTTGGCAACACATCAGCCCAGTTCCTCTTCTCTGGGCTTTATATCTGCCTCGGTTAAACAATGTTGATTCAAATTGTAGTATTGTATACATACGTGTGTATGTATGTACATATAAATAAATAAATATATATATATATATATATGTATGTGTGTGTGTGTGTGTGTGTGTGTGTGTGTGTGTGTGTGTGTGTGTGTGTATGTATAAACATATTGTATGCTGTGCGTTAAGTAGAAGTGACATGGCTATGCTCAGCGTTGAATTTGTCTCTTTTTCAGTATGACAGCCACCTTGGCCAGTGTTGGAGCAGCCAGTATCCCCAGCGCTGGACTTGTGACCATGCTTTTGATTCTCACAGCAGTGGGGCTACCCACTCAGGACATCAGCCTCCTGGTTGCCGTCGACTGGCTGCTGTGAGTTACACATCAGCACCATCACTTCACTTCACATAGCTTCACATCACTTAACTTTACCTTCTTGTGCTGTAGTTCCTATGGCAGTTGCTTTGTGCTTTCTCCTCTGAATTGTGGAGTTAAACTGCTGATTAGCTTTTGACTGGTTTTTGTTTTTTGATCAGGATTTTAGTGAAGGTTTAAATCCAAGCATGCAGCAGATTTGAAGCAAGCAAAATCTGAAAACTGAAAAGACAGAAACAGGTCCATTGCAATGTGTTGCCTACAGACTAGCCCACTGTGCCATCTAGTTGTTGTCTAAATCTGACAACTACCTTGCAAACTGTTCCACCTATATCTTCCTTGGATGCAAGAATTTGCTGATGTTCTTCAGCCTAGAGATTTGCATCTCTATCTATTTAACTTGGAGAGGAACTTTCTGATGAAGAACGGGGTTAATTTAGCACAAACTAATGTTGAAATGCTGAAAAGAACATACAAGTCAGAGGATTATGCTGCATCAAGTTACCTATATGGCACTGTGGTTGTTAGGGAACAGAAAAGGTGAATGTATATCACAGATAAATAATATGAAGAGCCACTGTTGAACTATGCATGTTCAATGGCTGCATAACTTCTCAGAAAACACAAATTAGAAGAGTAGGCTACTCTTTTTAGTTGATGCTCAGTGGACTGAATGTGTGCACAGCCACAGCACCAGAGTTGATCACTACTAACACCCACCTTATTTTGCACTTGGCAGTTTTTCAAACTTTCACCAGAGACAGATGAGATTAAAGGATGAACTGCTGATCATGGCCGGATTGACTTCCTACATTTCCCACTAGCAAGGAGCATAGCTTGGTTCCAGATGGCCAGACATGTGAACGCAGACATGTGAATTTGCAGAACAGAACATCATTGTTAAAATAAAGTTAATCTTCATTTGGAAGGTTACCAAAGTACTTAATAGTGCCAGCGGACATTTGTGATTCCACATGTAAGTTGTTAGGTTAAGCTGTGAGTACATTTTGAGCCAGTTTGTTAGCCAGTCTAATTGTTTGCATCCTGAGCGGACCAGCTCAAAACAAGTTTCTATTTTTTTAAAGATATCAAAACATATTTTTTCATGTACTTGGCTATAACTTAAATCATTCATTTTTGAGTGGTCAGTGACACATTTCTATGTAAAAGCTGCAATCTCAGAATCTATAATATATTTGTTCTTTAAGCTACTTTAAGCACTTTGTGACACCATACATTTGTTCAGTTTTGTCATCTCCAACTAAAAGTATAAATAAATGGCAACAGTGTTTTAACATTTTAACATTTAATACTATATAAAAGTCTTCTACAAATGAGCCCAATCCTCAAATTCTGTCTCCTCATTTCAATGTATTTCATAAGTAAGTAAATTTATTTTAATTTATTTTATGTTAACATATTAGTTTTATCTATTTCTTTATTTCTTATTCTTCCCAGAACAGAACATGCATATTTGCACCATTGCAGGCAATGTTTAAATTTGAGCATACTTGTTTTTATAAGCTACATCAATTTTTTTTGTTATATTTTATATTTGTTTTGAAAGTGGAGGTATAAAATTAATATGACTGTTTGCATGCCAGTAGATGAACTAATGTTGGTGTTTGAATCCTACCAATAATATACCACTACTTTTGGGTGCATGCAAAGTCAACTAGCAAAAATAGCTGAATTTTATCTAAGGTCGGCCTTTTTTGAATCAAGATGAAATTCAAATGATTGATGAGTAGAATTCAGGATGAAGTTTCACACAGTTTTCATATAAAATCTTATGGTGACACCAGAAGAAAATTTAATCATTATCATCATTAAGATTCACCATCATGGCAGGAGCAGTGAATCTGCATAATCTTTTCTTTGATAAACCAATCAATAGCCCTTGAGACATTTCAGGTGGCCGGAACCACGAGGCAAAATCAATTTCACAAAGGAAATGTGTGTTTTTCTTGCTTCAATGCTCTTCTGATTTCTTGTCAAAAACAGTTTGTTTTTTTGTTTTTTTCCATATCTTAAACTTGACTTTCTTCTCCAACATGCAGCGACCGCTTCCGCACCTCCGTTAATGTGGTCGGGGACTCCTATGGAGCAGGCATTGTGTACCACCTTTCCAAAGACGAGCTTGACAGCTTTGACGCCCAACAGGCTAGGATGGATGAGTTTGAGATGGCAAAGACACAATCTTTCTTTGAAAACAACACCAACCAGAATGTATATGCTCACCACAACTCAATCTTGATAGACGACTGCAAGGTACATTTCACATTAACGGACATAGAGACTTGTATGTAGAGAACCCCCTCTCCTTGCTCTGTGTTTATCTTTCTTTTTGTGTCTCTGTATCTTTTCTGTGTGATTGTTGTATCTGTGTCTGTGCTGGTAGATAAATGTTTTCATATTTTATTTATTTTTTTAAGGGTGAAAAACTTAAATAAATCTTTATTTATCTATTCATTAATTCATTAATTCATTCATTATTCATTTATTCACCCATATATCATATGATGAAGCAGTTTTTGTGATACCAGGTTCAAATAAAGCAAAGTCTATTTTTCCCCTTTATTTATTTATTTTATTAACACAGTATTGTACATGACTTTAATAATACTGACAAAAAGAAACCCAAATGGAAGAGATTATTTTTTTAAGGCTAGTTATACCCCATATGTATTGTCTTTTGGGGGTTTTTGTTGTTTGTTTATTTTTTTGTTTATTTTTATTTCTTTCTTTCATGGAAATATATTTGACATGTATTCTGCTGTGGTATTTCCTGATTATATTTTCCCCTTCTTTTGTCTAATTATTTGGACATGTATTTGTGGTAGCCCTGACCAAATTACATTTTCAGTCACTGCCCATCTTTTCAAACAATTTTCATTGCCAATGGTATACATAAAGACTGCTGATTCACCATATATGATCTAAAGTAATGCACCACTTTTATAAAATGCCTGCCTCAGATCCTTTTTTTCTGCCACTTGGTTTCTATACAAAGTTTTACTGAAATTTCACTGTCTGTTTAATGATGAGTATAAGTATTGTAATTCGGTTGGGGAGAGAATCCATAAAATACATGGCCAACCCTGGACAAACTATTACCATTTTCTCCTGGAATGTTATCAAAAAGTAACATGACATGTAAACACAGTCACTGTATCATTCTATAAGTGTTTGAAATCAAATGTTTCTATGTTTGGGGATTCACAAACTAAATTCAGTCCCAACAACTATGGCCTGGATGTATAGAAACAATGGCTTCTCTGCTCCCAACCACTAATGGTTTGAAAATAATGGTGCCTTGGCCCAAATAGTTAGTTGTTCTTGATAATTGCTTACAGGTCACCATGGGCAAAAATGGCAACAATGGCAAACCAGAGTTCTCTCTTGTTGAAGAGGAACCATGGAAATTCGGGTAAAGCAGATTCAGATGCCACTGCACCTTACCCTGAGTTTCACCAGCTTTAACATTCTGCGGACACACACACACACACACACACACACAAAGAAAATGAAAAATAAAAAAAATCACATAACCCAAGAAAGCGAGGAAAGCTTGTGCATCATGTGCACTTCTGCAGAAGAATCAAACAATCAGCTGAGAACACTCAGGGCCTTACTTGTGGCTGCTGCATGCTTCCTGTCCTTCCAAAGAAAACACTGCTCCTCATCTTGCAACAACAATTTTTTCTTTTGTATTGAAGCACTTTTTTATAGCATGAGGGACAGAGAGATGATGAGATGGAAAAGAAGGCTGTGTCACCTAAAACGGAATCAAATCCAGGAATAAATACTACTACTACTACTAATAACAATAATAATAATAAGAAGAATAAAACTGGAGTAATCTGGTTCATCAGAATCTGACAGGTTCAACTATGGAATGGTTATTATTGTAATTTGTATAAATGTGATTTTTGAAATGCTCTTTCTTCTGTGAAGCCCTAAGCACAAGGTCCAAAGCATGCCCACTGCTTAGTGTATTTAAAAAAAAGGAAGAGTACTTCTCGTGGCATTACAAGGGAAGTGCACGACAGTTTTATTCTTCTTATTA
>JBAMYA010000018.1:1749707-1777055 GCA_037176975.1 Arrhamphus sclerolepis
TGCAAACTCCACACAGAAAGGCCCCTGTGGAGGCTCGAACCAGGAACCTTCTTGCTGTGAGGCAACAGTGCTAACCAGTAAGCCACCGTGCTGCCCTTAAATGTTCCTAATAATCCAATAAAGTCTAGGCCCAACAATTTGCTGACGTCTACTGTGCAGATGGAATACAGTGATATTGCCAGTACTACATACGAGACAAAGATGTTTGGTTGCATACCCTTTAATCCACTACAGTTAAAACAGAAACATTCCATTTGTGTTTGGGAGTGTCTGAATGATTGACATATGCATGAGGGCATTGGCATTGATGGCCTGGTCAAACCGATGTGAACCAAAATAAAATAACCTGTTAAGGATCAAGGAAACAATTTGGTACTGGGAATTTATTTGGAAGCATATTAAGACACTAAGCAGTCACTCACTCTCACACACTTGCTAGATGATCATGACAGTGTAATTGCAACTCTGTCTCTGTACTGTAGCAGTTTGTGAAAAACCTTGGTGTGATTTTTGTAGAGAGCGTTATGCTTTTATCACCTGTCAATTAGATTACTCCAACTTTCTCTACTTTGGGATTGATCAGTTGGTGCTCCATCACGTACAAACTGTTCAGAACACAGCAGCACGTCTGCTGACAAGGAAGAAACAATGCGTGCACGTCACTCCAGTGCTGGCTTCACTTTGTGTCTGGCTTCCTGTTCAGTTTAGGATCCAGTTTAAGATTTTGTTGTTTGTTTTTAAGAGCTATTAGAACAGAATCCCAACTTTATTCCATTTGTTTTTATCTATTTTATTATAGTGCTGTTTTAAATTTTATTTAGTTTTATCTGATTTATTGTTAATTTGGTCATTTTTCTTGTTTTAGCCTGTATAGCACTTCGGTTAACTGAGGTTGTTTAAATGTGCTATAGAAATAAACTTGACACAGACACACCTTTCCCATTCTGTCAATGTTGACTCAGCTGTCTGGTTGTTGTGAAAACTGTGAAAATTCTTGGTGATCCAAATGGTCAGTCCACCCTTTACCACAGCTATTATATTTCCACCACCATGTTGTACAGGTATTGCTAATAAGCTCTCCTGTCAGCAGATTTGTCTGGCAACAGCCTTTTAAATGCAGACACAGTACATTATTCCAAAAGACCTGATTTGCCATTTCAAACCAGCATTTCTGACTTTTTCTCCAGAAGTAACTGTCTCTAGATTTTTTTTTCTTTTTCACTTCTTTGGCAGCCTTTTGACTCCTTTTGCATCAAACAGTTCATCTTCACATGAGTACTGAATATATTTGCATTTGTTTAAAATCTACCTCTTTTAGATGACTTTCGTTTGCGTGGGATGATTTATACATAATTAAGAGATCTTTTTCAACCCCCTGCCAAATTCAAAGGCCTCCACACCCTTTTTGATGGCCTTAAACAGCTCTTTATATCTTGGCGTGATAACACAACACATTTCAAGCAAAAAGACACACCAGACTCTGTCAGAATGTAGAGGGCAGGTTCACCCTGTTCAGGGAGGTTTAAATCAGTGGCAGATCTTCCATAACCATTTTTCTAAATTTATGGGTTTGAAGGTATGTGAAATTTAGGGCTGGGCTGATTAACTTTTTATGAGCTTTGGCCCTTTGGCAGAATGCTACAGCAAGTGTTTGGATCTGTATTATAAATTAATTACTATAATACTTAAAAGTAATATATTATCTGATATCATAAATAATATGCTACATATGATGGCAGCCAGGCAACTTTTTCAATAAATATAAATGCGTCTATAGCTTCTCATCACCGTCATGATTCTTTAAAGAACACAGTAATGGCAAACATGAGTAGTGATAATAAAACATTCTTGTCTAAGTAGGCAAAAATACAAATTTCTGGCATATTAATTGTCCTTTGACTGTAACACATGTTAAAAGCCTATATTTTTCTTTATTATTATAAAGAAAACCATAGCAGTTATTTATATAAAAAAATCATATATCATGACGTGACAGAAGAGAGTACTACTGAACTCATCAGTTTAAAGTGACACTTTTGCACTTTTTCATAAACAAAGTTGCGTTACGTAATGAGAATGGACAGAAGCATCATTTTCAATAAATTAAATATTTTCTGAGCAGCTTTGCAGCTTGGTAGTTTGCACTTTTTCCTCACGGCAGGAAGATTCCTGCTTCAGGTTCCAGCAGGGATCTTTCTGTGTGGAGCTTTATGTTCTCCCTGTGTTTGTGTGGGTTCTCTCTGGGTACTCCAGCTTCCTCCCACAGTCCAAAGACATGTATGTCAGGTTAATTGGTGGCTCTAAATTGTCCAGAATGAGTGCAGTGTTTTGTCTACATGTGGCCCTGTGATGGATTGTGGCCTGTCCAGGGTGTACCCATTGACTGAGTCACTGAACCAGCTTTGCTATCTGTGACTGAAGCCCTAAGAGCAGCGAGAACATTGGGACAGTCCTCAGTGCTTATCCTTCTTGACCTATCTGCTGCCTTTGATACTGTTAATCACACCATACTGCTGTCTATAGTCTAAAACTTCTGAGCTTTCTCAGTTCAGATTATATCTTACTGGGTGTTCCTTTAAAGTGTCATGACAAGGAAAAATGTTCTCACCATCTTTCCACAGGAGTGCCTTGGACCCCTTCTCTTTGCCATATTCACCACCTCTCTGGGGAACGTTATTCAGTCATACTGATTCTCATATCACTACTAAGCAGATGACACACAACTCTACATGTCCTTCCAACCAGATGACCCCCACAATCTCTGCCCATATCTCAACTATCTGCTTGAATGAAGGAACACCACCTTTTAAATGAACCTGTCAAAGACAGAAGTGTTGACTATCCTTGCCCAACATTTAATCAACCACAACATAGACATAAACATTGCATCTTCTACTGTCGCTCCTGTGAAGGTCACTTAGAACCTGGTTGTCATAATGGATGACCAGTTATCCTTTTCTGACCACGTTGTGTTTTCTCAGTTGTGTCGCTTTGCATTTTACAACATACATAAAATAAGACGTTACCTGACTCATCAAGAAGCACAACCCCTGGTACATTCTGCGCTGATATCCCACCTCTAATACTGCAATATCCTTCGAGCTGGCCTTCCTGCTTGCGTGGTAAGACCCATACAGAAGATTGAGAACATGGCAGCGTGTCTTGTCTTCAATCAGCCCATAAGGGCCCATGTCACACCTCTGTTCATTGATCTTCACTGGATACCTGGCTACCTGAATAAAACATGAGTTGACACATGCCCGCAAGATGCTCTCAGGGTCCACACCTGCTCAGTTGTAAAGGCTTACAACTGTTCTTGTGCATTGTGCTCATCCCAGGCAGATGATTGGCCTTGCCCTCTCGTCACATAATTAGATCTCAGTAGAGACTGTTCTACGTAGTTCCTCAGTGGTGGCACAATTTAATGGTAGCTATAAGAGGAGAGTTGTCCCTTTCTACGTTCAATAAGCTCTTGAAAACTCTCCTATTCAAAGTATTCCTTTTATCAAAGCTATGCCCTCTCTTACTCCCTAGCCCACACGTAAATCACATCCTAGCTGTACTGACTTATAATATCATAGTATAATAGCAGAGTATAATGCAATCACGCAATGCTGACTGAACTACACATACTGTAACTTTACAATGTTACTTTGGCTTGATTTTAATTCTTCTATTGTAAGTTGCTTTGGATAAAATCGTCTGCTAAATGTAATATAAACAAAATGTAAAACAGTGGATGTGACTAATAGATTTGTGCAGAAAGCTTTTGAAGCCCAGTTTTCCTCAAACTGTGTTGCAAAGACAAAGGCAGGACAAAGATGTGAAAGCCAATGGCAGATCCAATGGCTTGCTGAAGTCAAACACGTCAAATGACATCAGGGCATCGGCTTTATTGCTTAATATAAATGTATCTCACATACAAAATTCAGTTATTATGGATGTAATTTGTAACCACAGTTAAAAAAAAACAAAAAAAAAACTTTTGTACCAGGCTGTAAATACTGTATGAATTCTGCTGCAAAGTTGGCACTTTTAACACGGGAGTCAATGGGGATTTGCTCTGTTTTGGAGCCAGCACTAGTGGTCAGTTGAGTAACTGCAACAGAACCCACTTCCTGGATGAGCTTCAACCTGGAAGTGGGATGGCTGCCTTTTGGGTGTACCTCTGCCTTTTGCTGAAAGAGAGCTGGGATAAGCAGATCCCCGTGACCTTGCAAAATTTGGTATAATTAATTCACTTAATATAAAAAGAATTTTGATAATTTTTTTTAATGAAGTAATAATTGGTCTGGGTGCATTTCCATAATGAGAATTTACTGAGATGGTGAAATGATACTTATGTAGTAATTAACTTTACTATGCCCTTTATTTATTTTATAGAAAACAGTCGCAGTTCTATGATCAAACACTTGGCAAGCTGTTGACTGTATTGAACTGATGACGGTGTAAGATGGTGATTTTCTTTTATGGCTGTTGTGCAACCATCAAAGCCAGGCAGCTTACGGCTAGTTATTGCTCAACTTAGAAAGTTCCTACACAACTGACGTCTTTGGTGTGTTGTACATCTGCCAAAGTGAAGAATTGATGTTCATGGCCACTGGAGAACAAATATCTGGATACAAAAATGGTAAAACATATGCACACCTAAGGAACGCACAACTGTACAGCCAAATATTATTAATCTAAGTCAAGGCTGGATAATTGAATAATTGTATCAGATTTGTATGTGAGGAGCAGCTCTTCACAAGGATTAGAAGTGAATTGTTGGATCAAGAAGCAGTAGTATCCTGTCATTTATTCAAACGTATCTTTGACATCTCCCAACTAAATAAGCCACAGCAACTTACAACCTCAACACCAGATATTGCACTAGAAAGCATATATGTATATGTGTATATATATATATATATATATTTTTTTTTTTTTATTATCATTATTATTATTATTATTATTCAGGTGACTGTTGTTTTATATTATTTTATTTTTTTTAGATCATTTAATGACACAGTCTATACAACATACTATCAAATGTTGTGTATTTAAGCAACTGAACTGGAAGTATATTTAATATTCCACTGGATATACCAGAAAAATACCATATAATAAATCTGTTGTACAAACAATATCAGCTGACAGTAGATTAAACTAATAAATCAATAAACAGGATTCTTTCTGGCACAGTTGCTATGTTTGCAATGATTTCACCGCAGGACCTGTCAACTTTTGCATATCAGCTCAGCTGTTTGCCTGCAGAAAAGCCTTTGGGTTAATTAGGTTGCATAAGCTCTAAATGGCATGTCAGAAGATGTGAAATAAAGAGGTAATCTCCGCTCACTTTGGAGACCTTATGCTTCTGTCTTCTGGTACAGCTGTTTTGAAGATAAAGAAAGAGGGTGAAGTCTTTTGTGGAGCGAGATGGCCTAATTCTAGAATGCCAAATCATTGTTTTTTTGTTTTTGTTTGTTTGTTTTTTATGGTTGAGTAAAAGAAAACACAATAAAGCACTCAAACAAACACACACATCTGATATGTAAAGTATTTTATTTTACTTTTTATACACCAAGATACACCACGAGTTCTGTCAGGAGGAATGGACCAAAATTCCAGGAAACTAAGTTTCTGAAAGGAAACCCAAAACATTTAACCTAAGTCATACAGTTTAATGTCAGTCCATGCGTGACAGTCCAAAGAAAATGATTCCTATAACCACACTCAGTGTCTTTTCCTAAGGAAATATATGTAAAATTCTGAACTTGAAGAAAATAATAAAATTTTCTGTAAAATGTATCTCTCATTATTCTGGCATTTAGCAAATAGAAATAATTTTGGTAAGCCTATCCAACCCATCACAAAAAAATTTAGTCTGATTTAATGTCAAACAAAAAAAAAAAAGAGAGAATGAATAGTATATATCTTTAATACACTGTATGTAAACTACTGGTTTCAATTGTATATGAAAACAGGCAGGATTATTTCAGAACAAAATATTATTCAAAGAGCTACACAAACAGAGAAAGTGTCAAAAACAATGTAAAAACATAAGCAGTTTGTGGACAGATCGACGCTTATGTCACTGATGCAACTAGAGAATTTTATGATATCTTTATGTTGTATTTTGACAACAGAGATAACCCTGTCTGACTTCTGTTACATTAAAGATTGGATTAAATGGAATCTGCTATGACCTACAGGGTTCTCTGAAGTAGTTCTTTCACATACAGATCAGAAGTTGGAATATTTCCATCAGGAAACAAAGCTTCCTGTAAGGAGGAGTAACTGTGTAGCGAGTGCTGACCATTCCAGAAACTCTGCATGCTCAGTCAAGTTTCATAAGAACTTGACTGAGCATGCAGTTCAGACGAACAATAAGATAAACACAAGCAAAGTTACTTCCCATTGATGTCCTGTGTGTGATTGTAGCACAAGCACTGTAGTTTATTTTTATTTTGGATGTCTCTGCATGACTTCAGCTTTGATTTCATTCATGGTAATATAAAAAAAAACATTGATTAATATATCGGACTGTTGTGATTTGTGCTGTCCTTCTTAAACAAAAATTTCTTGCATCAGTGTCACCCTCCTCCTCAGGCAAAATCCCAGACAATACAACCCCTCCAATAATACCAGGAATTCTCTCATCTGAAGCGTACGGTGCCTGCAGTCCGGAACCACTTCCAGTGGCGGCTGTACTTTGTTGGTAGACCGAGATGCTCTTCATTGCGTCCAGCATCAAATCATACCATTTCTTTTTTACCTCCTCAATGGTTCTTGGAATTGCACTTTATTGACAGCATCTGTTGTACGTTGCCACTCTATTTTTTTTGTTCAATCGGAAAAGCCTTATTTAAGGCCTCCAAACAAGATATTGCTTAATGTTCAACCTCTGTCAAAAGCTCCTCAATGTCACAATCACTAAATCGTGTTTTTTTCCCCCCTATTTACTGTTTCATGATTGGTTATCAAGGGCACCTTTAAAAGGCTGGAATATTCATTGATTAATTAACATGGACCTTATTAGGACAAATATGGGCCGACCTTGGGAGGAGCGTAAGGCTCATGCAAGAATGCAAAAGGTAACACACGTCCATCTTTATAATGGGGAGAGTGCATACAGGCCTGTGCTGCATGGTGTTATAATCAGAATCTTTGTTTTTTGTGTACGAAAATTCTAAGTTTTTGGTGCAATAAATCTTTCAGGATGGAATCTACACAATGTTTTATAAATGAGGCCCTTGGTGTGTTATTTTTGGGGTGATGTGCAGTACAATGTGTTCTTTAAACATGGTGTGTATTATGGCATCCAAAACAGCCAGTTGTTCACTCATCTGACCAGACTATATTCTCCCAGTATTTCACAGGCTTGTCCAAATGTTGTGCAGCAAACTTTAAATAAGTTTCAACGTGCTTTTTCTTCAGCACTGGAGTCTTGTGTGGTGAGCATGCATATATTCATTGAGAAACACTTTTTTAAGCAATATATTTATTATCTGGGCATAAAGATATACAGAAATTCACAGTCACAGAGGCAATAACAATACCAATGTGAAACCCCACTCCCCCACCCTCAACAAAATACACATTCAAGGGGAAGAAAAAAAACCCACACATTTAATTAAATCATTACTGATCACATTCATTGCTAAGAGATATGCAAGCTTCCATATGTGCTGTCATTTGGTCGGTCAAATTCACTCAATTACAGTCTCTACAGATCCCTTTCCAGGAATTTCATAAAGGTGTCCCATAGATCCCTGAATTTATTTAGTTTCCATTTGGCGACATAAGTTAGTTTCTCCAGAGCCAAGCATGCTGCCATATCTCATGGCCACATTGCAGGTGTAGGGCTGTCTGTATTCTTCCACCTCAGTGCAATCACTCCTGGCCTGAAGCAAAGACAAATCCATCATGGGTGTAAATTTGCAGCCCTGTGTCAAGTGATCAGGATAGATAGCGAGTAAACAAAGCTTAGTTTCAAGTGGGATCACCATACTCGTCATATGTGAAATTTTGTTGATAACTATGTTCCAAAATGACTAGATTATTTAATTTTTTTTGGATTCCCACATGCAGTGCAGCAGAGTGCCTACACTACTGCACTAAGAGCAGTGTGTGTTTGAGGTTTTAGACAAGTATTTTCCTTAATTGTAGGTATTTAAAAAAGTCGATTCTAGGCATATTGTATTAATAGATCAATTCATCAAAGGTCATTAGATTCCTTCCTATAGGTCACTTATGTTACTCAAACCACGTTAGCCCATTGCTTGAATCCACCATCGGAATCAACCATATCTAAATATATGTGTGTGTGTGTATGTGTATATATATATATATATATATATATATATATATTTATATGTGTGCGTGTGTGTGTGTGTGGTAAGAGTTTGCAGCAATGATCATTTCTATAGGTCTCCAGATTTGTAGGTTTAAAAAGAAATTATCTCCAACAACCTAAACTGGAAGAAACTTCTTGGCTTCTTTTAAATATTTATGCAGACATTATGCATCTGACTGATTCCACAGAGTTATGTCTTCAGGCGCAGAAGAAGGTTTAGAGCTGGAGTTGACAGATGATTGCTGCAAAGTTGTCTTGAAAAGAGCTTCACTCAGATTCTTTGTGTGACTCAGTAAAGTGAAACTGGCTGAAATATACTCTCTGACTGACTGAAATATGACTGTTTTGGTGAGTCCTAGGTACATATTGTCATTGTCTGATATGTTATCTAACATTTCAAACACTAACATACCATAACCACACCACTCATGTATCCAAGCAATGAAGTATACTAGGCTGTAACCAAAATTTAAATCTGCAATTTGTTAATTTATTTAAATCTTTTTTTTAAACAGACACATATAAAGGAAATTATTTTTGGTTACTTCACTGATGAATTCCATTGTATTCAGAAACTGAAGGAATTCTATGCCAACAACAAACCCTCTCTCTCACACACCCAAAGGGAAGAAACTGCATTGTCTGTATATTTCACAAGTCTGAAACAATGACGAATTATAATGTAGGTAACGCCTTATATCTACATTGTTTTTTCATGTTATTTGTTTATTTAATCAGTAATTACTTGTTAATCAGGAATTACTTTATTAAGCCATGGGGGAAATTCCAAAAGAAATATCAAGTTTTGTGAATCAGTAGAATGTACCCAGTTTCCTCAAGTTAACAGCATGAATTAAATGTTGTTATATTTTATTCATTTCCTAATACTATGCTAAAACCTCGGCATGCTAACATTCACTATTGTTACTTGCACTTTTATACCCAGCCATGTTTTTTTCTTTTTTTATGATGGCATAGGTTTTGGTACAGGACTAAGAAAACTGCAACTTATCTGATTTGTAGACATCTTGTAAAAAAAACTGAAGATAACTGATGTATATATATGTACACACACATATATGTATATATATATATGTATGTGTGTCTGTGTGAGCGCATGTGGATGTGTAGAACATAGAAACAACTGAAGTGAAAAAATGAAATCATGGGGTCAGTTTACAAGTCAATTATGAACTCAAAGTGACTATAACAGCTGAAGACATTTGTGGGATTCTTTCTACAAATCAAATCAAACATTCTTTTGAAAATCTTTCCAAATTCTGTTTCAGAAGTTCCCATAAATGTGTAGCACTTGTAACTTAATCTGCTTTGTTTCCTGGAAAAGGCATTTTGATAGGCATTCACTAGTTACCTATACATCATCTTAAACTATTCATTGGACTCAAACTTTTTGAAAAATGAATAAAGAGCTCATTCAGGTCTTCAACTCCAGAAAAAGTGACTGCTGTGAGGCTTTTTTTTTTTTTTTTTTTTTTTTTGTAATCTGGTCTTCCATAAAAGATGATTAGACAGCTTCAGCTCATCCAGAACACTTCTGTCAGAGTTCTAACAAGAACCATGAAAACTGAGCACAGCACTCCTGGTCTGAGATTCCGAAACTGGCTACCAGTTACCTAAAGAAAAAACTTGGGTTTACAAATCAGTTAATCATATGGGACCAGAATACATCACTGATCTTAGAGCTTTGAGATCTTTAGGGGGCACTCATCTGGTAGAGCCTCAAGTTAGGATCAAACAGAGTGAAAATACATTTAGCTACTATGCTGTACATACATATGGAAGCCCTAAAGGGCCATATATGCATACATTTTATTTCCACTGTTTTCTCGTGATAACAAGTTATTTTTCCTCCATTTTACCGTGATGACGACATAAGCTTCCCATGATAGCGACATAACTCCGCCGTTTTCTCGTGATAATGAGTTTTTTTTCCCTCCGTTTTCCTGTGATAACAAGATAATTAACTTGAGATCTCAAGACAACTAAGAAAAAAAGTCTCTGCACACTTAGATCCATGCAAACAAGTGTATTTTTCACCAAGCTTACGGTCTATCGACCTTCATCAGGGTATTGCAATGCCCTTGAGATCTCAAATTAATTATCTCATTATCACAGGAAAAACGGAGGAAAAAATAACTCGTTCTCATGAGAAAACGGCGGAGTTATGTCGTTATCACGAGAAAATTATGTCGTCATCACGGGAAAATGGAGGAAAAATAACTCGTTATCACAAGAAAACAGTGGCGTTATCTCATTATCACGGAAAACGGGAGGAATAAAATGTATGCATGTATGACTGTTTAGGGCTTCCGTACATATATGGAATAAACTTCCTGTTAATATAAAATGTGCGGCAACTCTAGACACTTTTAAAGTTAAACTGAAAACACTACTCTTTCCCAATGCCTTTGTTTAGTCAAATTTTACTGCACTGTTTTTACTCATCTATTTTGATAAATATTAATATAAAAATAATAAATCCTTTCTCTGTCCAAATTAGTTTTTTTTTTTTTTTGTTATTTCATATTTAAATCTTATTGATGTATTTTTATTTAAATGTTGCTTCGTTTTTTTCTTTCGTCTTAATGCCTTTGTAGGAAATGTGTTAAACAAATAAACCTAGTGTATGTAAAATAAGAACATTGAAAGACCCCGGAGATAACAAAGGCTCCAACTTATAGTAGAGATATTATGGGCAAAGCCATCATCCAGTTTGTCAGAGTTAGTGTTAATGTTTCACCATTTGCAGTAACCTAGCAACTCACGGTCCTGCTCAGTCCCACCAGTCTCATGATCCATTCCAGCCTCCGGGCCACAGCGTCATCCGAGCCACGCTTTACGTCCTTACGTCACACGTCGATGACGTGACGTTAGCCGCTGCAGCTTGTGAGCGTGAGGTGTTTAACTTCTTTTTTTCTTTTTAACTGTAGAGGGATTTACAAGTGTGGTAAGTGCTTGTGTCTGTCTTTCACTGTCAACGAGAACACGAGTCAAAATGCCCTTTTGAGTCCTTGTTGCATTGAGTAAGAAAACCTTAAATGATGCACTTTCACATTGTTGCTGCTAGTTAGCAGGTTAGCACACAAGTGTATTACTTTTAAAGAGAAGTCAAACCCTTTTCTGCGAAAAATAAACAGGCGCGCTTATCGATGGGACAGTTACGTCTATATATTGATACTTTTCGGAGTTAAAGTTTGAGTTGGAAAAAACAAAACAAACAAACAAAAAAGTAAGCAGAGATGTTAGCACGCCCCTCAGTCAGTGGTATTAAAATTCGTTTACTTTATGATCCTAAAAGTGGCTACTTTTTTAGATAAGCTGCTCCATGTAAAAGTTTATTTTGCTTGTCAAATATTTTGTAATTGCTGTCACAAGGTGAGTGTATATAACTGTATATTACATGTGACCTTAAGATTAGACTTTATTAATCTCACTTGTGGGAAATGTCCTTACTACAAGAGCACACATGATTAGATTTAAAAATAAATAAATAAATAAAAAAGGTAATTAAAATAGGCACATTATTCATGTATGTGCAAAAAGTATGTAGGTTAAATTTGTTTGTGTATATATGTATGTATGTATATATACATCTTCAGACCAGCTTCTTTAGTCTCTTCCTGTCTCTCTCTGAACTACCACTATTCCAGCAGACCATTGCATAAAAGATAGCAGAAGCTATCACAGAGTCATAAAAAAGATCTGAGCAGTGACCTGTATATGCCCTCAGTCTTCACAACAGGTGGAGACAACCCTGGCCCTTCTTTTACTGGGCATCTGTGTTGTGTTGCCTACCTAAAGGACAGCAGCATTCATTGTTTAATTGGCAATTTTAAGTTGTATGTCAGAGAAATGAAATAAAATATTGCCAAATGGTAAGACAACAGATGTGCAAAGAAAAAAACAAACAAAAAAACACTTGTATTATGAAAATCAAAGTTCAAAGTTAGGGCTCGAGTATCAGGTCTCTCATAGACTTTTGGAATCCAGTGGCATGCTCTAGTCAAATATTTTACTACATTAGACACAAGTATGTCAGTGTTTCCTACAGACTAGGTAGCAATTTGTGGTGCTCCCCTGGTGCTGGTGAGGGAATCAAGTGTCGCGGTGCCATGGCGCTCAGTGGAGTTGGTTATTGGGGTGTATGCAAAGTGTGTGCAAACACACATTCTGAGACAAAGTGTGAGAAACACTTTCACCTGGTGGTTGCCCGGTTGGAGAACCACCAGGTGAAATCTGCCTACCCAAAACAATGCGATGGTTGCCCACAATTTTACAGCAAAACAAATGGAATGATGAATATTTCTAAATATGTATGGTGTTTGTTGTTTTGTTACATTACATGTAATTGTGATGGATGTTGTAGAAGAGAGTGAAGCATCCGCCATAAGGTAAGTTGCTGCCTGAATCAAGTGTCTGCATGTCCCAGGCAGCCATTAATGTCGAACCGTGTCATAGTTACAGTAGTGTCCCTGCGCACCACTGGCATGTATGCATGCTTTTCTTTCTTTCTCTCTCTCTCTCTCTCTCTCTGTGTGTGACTGAGAATGATGTGGTGAAAGAGCGCTACGAATGAATGGAACGTTTTTTTTAAATTTCAAAACTGTGTTGGCGGGAGGTAGCCTATTTGTTTCGCTACGGGTGGGCGATATGGCCTAAAATGTATATCACGGTATAATTTGGACCATAGACGGTATATATCGCGGTATAATTTGGTATGTGAATTGCAGCATAACAGTTTCTTAATGGTTACCATAGAACATGGCAAAAGCATTCAAGCAGGAGGTTGTTTTTTTTAAACTATTAAATAACATAAAAGTCAAGAATATTACTTCGAAGAAAATTTATTGTCCAAAACTGTAATTGTAAAAAACAAGTAACAAGTAGACTTCCAAGCAGTATAAAATTGTAATGAGGTAATGTAAATGCTAAAATGAAATGGTGTTGTGCAAAGCACAAGTTTCTTAAATAAAGAAATAAAGTAAGTACAGTATCACAGGTAACTTTTACCCAAACATATAAACACAAAATCGAAAATGACTTAAAAGTGCAGAACATCAACTTTAGAGGTAAACCCAAGACTAAACAAGTAGCTTTCGTGGTACACTACAAGGCAATGTCAATTCTAAAGTGGATCATCACTGTAGTGCAAAGGACTGCCCTTATTTCTCTTAAATAAGACGACATACAAACATGCAGATATTTAAATAATAACTATACCTCTTGTTTCTTCCTATTAAATAAGTACATAAAACATCACCACTTATACCTACAGCATGTTTAGCTAGTATGAAAACTTTGAAGGCATTTTTCTCAGTTCTAATGTTTGTGTAGCTACAGCACTTTTCCTTTGTAGGGCACCATTATATCAAGCAAAAAAAAAAGGTTATGCTAGCCATTAACTAACAAAAAATATAAACCTACCAATGGCCAGGTGAAGCCTGTGGCCAAAGCACTGAAGTCGTGTCTTTCTGTGCATGCGGGTCACTTGAAAGCAGCAGCCAGTTTGTGCAAGTCACATTTAAGATTCTAATTTGGAGAAGAAAAAAAAAAGATCTAGGCAAAAATCACTATTGAAAAGTAAGACATGCAGCATGAATGTAAACTTATTTGATGATAGTTTGGCTTTCAAAGTGTCAGATGAACAGCAGAAAAATATAATTTGCAGAGAACAGTATCAGAAAGGGCAATGAAAAGCATTTGTCCATCTACACACCTTTTGAGCTTCACTGAGCAGCTTATGACTGAAATAGTTCAAAGATGAGTAAAACTACAGAACTCCCTATGATATTGGAAAAGACGTGCACATAAACACTTTTTGTCAAATCTTCAGCCTGTGTTTTATGTGCAAGTGACCTTAAAGTTTAAAGCTAAGCTGCATCCCTGGAGAACGACAATGATCCTATTGTTATTTTGTAATTATTGGCTAAAGCTAAAGATTTCCATTAAGAGCCATTCAGTTGTGCTGCATATCTGCCCTTTATTCAGAGGAAACCACTTGTGCGTTAACTGTCATGGGAAAGAGAGAGGGAGGAAGAGAAGTTATTGAGAAATGGAACATTTTTTGTTTCCCATTCTTCCTTGTTATTTCCACACTTGGTTACAGTGATGAGAACATCAAAACAAAGAAAGAAATCAGTAACAGTTTATTATTTCCTTGTGACCTAAAAACTTTAAACCTGTTTTATTTGACACCAGAATCAATGTTACTGCGACCTTTCCTGTGACGTTATCTGCTGGGATTAACTGTCTGCAAATGTAGTCAGTGGTTTTCTCCTTTTCTCACAGGAGATGTCAGCTTTATGTGGCACCAGCAACGGTCAAGATTTAAGTCAAGAGGCTGCAGAGAAACAGGCAAGTATGGCAAAATGCATAAGCAAATGTATTTGTATGAAATTTTGTCACACAACCCCAAATCAGAAAAGGTTGAGATTAGATGGGAATTGCCAAAACAATAAACAAAATGCAGCAATTCTGACCCCTTGCACTCCACCCTCATTTTGTAGCAAAAATTCATAAAATGACATACCCAAAATAAAATAACTGTAACTTCTGAAATGCTGTGACGACATGGATGTATGACATCGTGCCATAAAGAAAACTCTCTGTAATTTCTTGTGAAACTGTCAGAAATACTGTCAAATAATACTAAACATTATACGTGTAATAAATGTAAAGATATAAATGTAAGATTATGGTGCACCTAAAATAAAAAAAATAAAAAATTTTCAGAATGAATAACTGTGCGTTCATCTGAGGGCATAAATGGCAGTACGGGGCTATAGGCACTCTATAAGACAGCACAAAATATGACTATTCTACAGTGTTTTTTCCATGAAAAGAACCGGGCAGAGCTCCAAAAAGGCCATTTAGAGAATACAAATGGACACCTGGTAACCAAATGATATTTTGACACAAAAAAGGTATATTTTTCTGTACATTTTGATATTTTCCATTTGTCTGAACTAAAATATTTACATATTAGCCATTTCCAAATTTCCAGCTAGTTCTTGGTATTACCACAAACCATATACTAATGTATATAACTGTGTACGAAACACCCATTCATAATATACTTTTGATTCCATGTGGAGCACATTTATTTAAAAAAAAATAAAAATAAAAATAATATATGTAAATATGTGTATATATATATATATATATATATCACACCAGCAAAGTGGCACACTATGAATAAAATAATATATGAGATGAAAATAAGACTTCAAACTAAATGCTATGATGAAGTGGAAGTAAGTCACTTCTGAGCTGAGATATAATTCCTTACAGGCATCAGTGTATTTTTTTATTTATTTTTTTATTTATTTATTTTTTTTAATGATTTCTCAAGAAGTCCTCAAGAATCTTCGTCAGTGCCTCCTGAACACCAGAATGGGTCTTTGACTTACTTTTAGGCATCTTTAGCCATAAAAAGTAAGTTATCTGTAAAGAAAAAAAACATACTTCTCTGTGATTCACTGTGCGCTCTGCATCATTGTGCGTAGGCAAGACTGTGGGGCTTCACCGATATGCACAGGTATAGTACTTGAGGGGAGTCAGTTACCATATGCTATATGTCATTAGAAGGGTTGAACCTTCTCTAAAAGATTGAGATGACAAATCTAAACCCTTAATTACAGTCTAGCAACAAAATGCATTTGAACAAAAGCACCACAAAATCGCGTTTCCAGCTCATTGTAAAGATAATATGGTCTCTCAGCTTAAAACATGACTGTCAGCGATCAGACAACACTCAGCCAGCTTCTAACATTAGTTCTATCTGATGTTGTTTTTTTGTTTGTTTTCTACACAAAAACACAATAAAACAACAGAATCAAGCTACACATAAAAACTGAAAGTTTTAACTTTTCCCGTTGAAAAACGGCAAGATGTGACTTGTCAGCACTTATCGCAATTTTGGACTGTCTTTAGGCTGCTCTTGTGCAAAATATACGAGAGATAAAAGACAAAACTATATTACTTTTGCAAAGAGGAGAATCTCCTGAATTCAGCAAAACCAAACATGGCCTGGTTTGATGACATAGTGTGTCTGTGAGATGCCATTTAATGAAGTGGGAGGGGAGCGAGGACGCCGGCATCCTCGGGGAGTTGGGAGAGGTTAATCGTCAACTTAATTGCATTTGTCTCCATACATGTACATCCATTTTGGAATTTAGGGCCTTGAACCAGAAGAAATGTTGATTCAGGTGAAAAAAAAAATGACTTCCAAATGCTGCTTCCACAGGCTATTGTACTGTGGATAGTCATCATACTCGTGATTTAATGTAAAAAGCAAATCCAAAAAAGTATGCACTGCTGACAGACTAAATATGTGTAAACCAAGAAAAAAAACAACTTCATACCAGTTCCTAAACTACAAGAATAATGGAGCACAGTTAAGTTTTGTTAAGGTGCTCATAACTAATAACTGTGGTTTGAGGTGGGGGTGGGGGTCATGTTGGTGTCCCTCTGCAGAGTAGATCCATAGCTGCAAAGCTATGATGAGACTGTAAATCAGCCACTAAAATCCTGTAACTCCACACATAGTGTGCTACTGATCCAAACTAGCTCTAAAACACTGATGGATCAGTGCTCCACACTTGGCAGAAACATTATCAAAGGAAATGGATTTGGCCACAGTCTAGGGAATTCAAATTACATGACCCAAACAGGGTGGTGTGTGTGCTGTGTGGTTGGAGGGGGTGGGGGTGTCTTTGCATGTTCAAACTGCAAGTGACATTGAAGTTTGATCCAGAACACGACAACAACCTTTTTTGTTTTTTTTTTCTTCAAAGCAGATTCAGATTTGTCTGTGATAAATCAGATGGAGGCATGTCATCTGCATGTCAGAGCAGGGTGACACCATGAATGGATGCAAAGATGCCAAAACCCAAGATGACCTTGAGTTACCAGGAACTTGGCAGAGAAGAAACACTGGCACGAAAACCACTAAGAGCATGCTGCCAAAATTACATAAGAGTCTCTGAAGAAACAAAAGTTAAAACTATGACATGGCCAACAACTCAGTGGAAATTTGTTCACCTCTAATGCCACCAGGAGAATTGATCCTGACATCAAGACAAATTATTGCTGAGGGAAAAATGTGCACTTGTTGATACCTGATACTAACCTTTGTTGCATTGAGTTTATATGGTTTTAGTGTAGTCATTTTTGTTTCTTTGTTCTTAATTTACCAAAAGAGCAAAGGCCTGAATTGTTCTTTGTATTCCATTCACTCCAGTGTTTCCCCTACTTTTGCCACCTTTAGGAGGATGAGGGTTGTACAGACGGCAGGGTGGGTTAGCACAGGAAGGGATGGAAGACAAGAAGATTACACCGACATACTTGCTCATAGCACATGTATCTAATTTGAGGGGTGGGAACAGTTTGGAGGTGGCTCCTTCCACTTCTGACATGACTGTGCGCCAGTGCACAAAGCAAGATCCAGAAAGACATAGATGAGAGAGTTTGGTGTGGATGAACTTGACTGGCCTGCACTTGAGTCCTGACCTCAACCCAGTAGAGCACCTTTGGGTTGAATTAGAGTGGAGACTGAGAGCCAGGCCTTCTGGTCCAACATCAGAGTGACCTCACAAATGTGCTTCTGGAGGAATGGTCAAAAAAATCCCATAAACACACTCCTAAAAACTTGTGAACAGCCTTCCTAGAAGAGTTGAAGCCGTTATAGCTGCAAAGGGTGGGCTGAACCCTATGGATTAAGAATGGGATGTCACTTAAGTTCATATGTGAGTCAAGGCAGGTGAGCGAATACTTTTGGCAATATAGTGTATTTTTGTCTGCTTTTCAGGGGTTTGATGCAACATAACTTCTAATGCTTGTTTTCTATCTGCTGGAGTGTGCTCACCTGTTTCTGCGTGCACGTATGTGTGTATATGTGTACACTTCGGAGCAGTGCATGCTTTGCACAATACGAAGAGCAGAAGAAAATTGTACACACACAAGCACGTGAGACAGAAATGACATGCTGTCGTGTAAGTAAGATAACATAAGGCTGTTTAGCATGTTAAATACAGGGTTTAAAGTTCTCCGTCCTGGAGATTTTTATGAGATCAGCGCAGAGCTGACCAAAAAAAAAAAGAACACGGAGGGTGTCTAACACTGCGGTGACTTGACGACTTGCGCCCACTGCATTGCTAGTCAATCAGCCGGCAGATTGAATAGCTGAGCTGGCAGCCTGGGACCGAAGTGACCAGGCCCAGTCCTGAGTTCGTGCTGGGTATCAAGCCTGGTTTGGGTTTGGAAGGAACGTACATCAGCTTGGGTTGTTTCGGGATCTTTTTTTTTTTTTTCCATGGACCCAATCTAAACTCTAAATTCTGTGTGGTGGCCATAGTGTTAGAAAGTTATTCCATTTTCCGAAGCCAGCAGTCTCTTTTGAGTGGCAGCAAAGGCAGCCAATCAGTGTTAATTGCTTGCATTTCTTAATGAGGTTGCCAGTTAAGCCCAAAAGGATGCCACAGGTGCAAAACTACATGTTTAAAATTCCCCATCTAAATACAACTTTCTGAGATATTATGGGGAAAAGCAAAATTTTGTTGTCTATATCACATCACAGAACAATGATTCATGCCCTGCTCAACCATTCTATGTCACCTTTAACAATACTCAAGCCCTACAGTAATATTATGATGAGTATTAGAATTGGCCAGACTAGCATTAGACTACAACATAACTTCAGATGCTACTTCTATAAAATGAAGCAAGGATTTGAAACACACTCTGCTCACACTCACACTGAAGGCAGCTAAGAACTTAAGGGAAACTTCCAACACTATTTTAGCAAAGAAATTTGTGCTCTGTGCGCACCATGTAAATGATATAGATTTCTCTTACACAATTCACAAACTTTTATCTCTCTCTAGGACAATAGTGGGCTGAGGCAAGGTTGGGGGTCCCTTTTCACTACGTTTCACAAGTCACATATTGCATGGAACATGGTCTGAAATTTTCAGTCCTGTGATTTATTTTCTTTTGGCTTTAAGCCCTGTAAATAAAAGAACAAGGTACATACAGGTCCTTACTTCTGTTGTGATGTGGCGCTATACAGAAAATAAAATTAATTTGATCCTCAAGAGGGGGTGGGGCATCCCTGTAATATAATGGTAGGGGAAACACTGCAGTTTCGGTAACTCAAAATGTCATCATATGCATTTACAAATGTTAATTTAAAGTTTATTCACATGCACTGATGCCAGTATTGTTGAATTTGAATGAATATAATGTAGTAAGCATCTTTGTGTCTGTCCCAGGAAAAGGAGCATCCCCGTTTACTCATTCCTGAGTTATGTCGGCTCTTCTACCAGCTGGGTTGGGTGACGGGAACGGGCGGTGGGATCAGTCTGAAACAAGGGTTTGTATTTTATTTTCCACAGAAAAATGTAAAGCATAGGAAATCACTTTGGTCTTACGCTGTGTCGCTTATTTGTGATCATCTCTTCAATCCGGTCAAAAAAGGTTTTATTACAGCTCCTTCATTAAGGCAAAGCAAGTTTATTTGTATAGCACATTACTCATTCATTCATTCAAACCTTTATTTAACAAGGAAAAACATACTGAGATTTAAAATCTCTTTTACCAGAGGATCCTGGCCAAGAGACAGCAGCTAAAACACAGATCCAGGGTCAAACATACATAAAAACATTGGCACTAAAATTAAAAACAGAAATTGGCATTAAAACAAGATGAGAAAGTAAGACCAATATAAATATAAAATAACCAGACTGTTCAAAGTGCTTTATATAAAATAAAAAAATAAGTATAATAAAAAAAAAAAATAAGTAAAAAGTGAATAAGAGAAAGACAGACAAGAGTTAAAGTAGAATAAAACAGGTGACATGCAAGAAATAAAGGTTATAGTGCATTGATGGAGATTATGAAATGCAGCATTAAATAAAGGTTTTTGACCATGATGTAGCAGCTGAGAGCTTCAGCAGGCCTGATGCATTCTGGGAGTTTGCTCCACAGGTGAGGAGCATAAAAGCTGAACGCTGCCCCGCCGCGTTTGGTTGTGGATAAGGACGTAGACCTGAACTACTACTGTTTTATAGATTTTTTTTTTTTGGGAGACATATGAGAACAACGTTACAGTCCAGTCTACTGAAGATAAACACATGGACAAGTTTATCTAATTCCTGCGGAGACATTAGTTCTTTAATCCTTCATATGTTTTTTAGTTAGTAATAGGCCCACTTCACTACATTTTTTAATGCGGCTGTTAAAGTTCAGGTCCGAGTCCAAAACCCAGAACTGTGGCTTGGTGCTTGGTTTTTTAGCATCACTGCTTGAAGCTGAGGGCTGACTTTTAACCTTTCTTCCTTTACTCCAAACACTGTTATTTGTGTCTTGTCTTCATTTATCTGAAGGAAATTCTGGCACATCCACTCATTAATTTGATCAGTTCATTTGACCAGTGTTGGAATTGGATTAAAATCTCCTGATGATATAGTTGTGTAGATCTGCATAGTTATGGTAACATATTTTGTTATTTTTAATAATTTGAGTGAGTGGGAGCATATAGATATTGAACAACAGAGGCCCCAAAAAGGAACCTTGGGGAGCTCAGATTTGTAGTTACGTAAAGACACAAACTAGTCCCTGTCTCTGAGACAGGACTCAAACCAGGTAAGTGCTGTACCAGAAAGTTTAGGACATAAAGCCATGATTTAAATTATACAAGCTTTTGTTTTGTGAAAGTCAATATTTTTCAAAAAAAAGTTTTAGTATGAAGTTAAAAGGTCACGATTTTGCAAAATCTATGATTTTACAACAAAAAGTTGAGCTAAAGTTACATAGAATTTTCAATTATGACCTATTTATATATATCTATCATCAAAAAATTGTGATTTTGAAGTAAAAATTCTTATAACAAACAAAGCTCACAATTTTATAACATAACCTAATTTTATTTGGAAGTCAATATTTTACATCAAAAGAAAATTGCAATCTAGGAAAAATTTCAATTTTACCACAATTTTTATTCCTTTAAAAAAAAATAAAGTCAATTTACTGAGTGGGCCGTTTCCTCTTGGCTTAAGCAGCGGTCACCAAAAATGTTGATGCATGACCTTGACAATATTTGTAAACTGAATAAATCAATTCAGATATTGTTATTTAAGAGTGTGTTAAACAGCAGTTACATTTATACAGTCGTACAGTCACAAGTGGCTGCTTGAGGACCATCTGATGCGGCTCGGTAATATATTAAGTTTGACATGTGCTTTAGAGTATTGGTGTGCGAATCGGAGGTCGGTTATGTTTAAACATTGCTTGCGAACGCAAAAGGCTGCAGTTTTGCAACAACAAAACAGATTTCAAATTGAAGGCCTTGACATGTAGTTACAAACATCTCTGAAGGGTGTTCTTCTTCATGGCAGTTATTAAGACTGCACCGCCCATTAGCAAATCTCCGTTAGAAACGCCGAATGGCAGGCATTTACTCAAGTCCACAAGGGATCCTGGTGAAATCTCTAATGAGCTAAATAAGATTCACTGAATGCCGCTCCATGAACATTGTTATTTCAGTCAAACACTGACTCTGAAATGATTAAAGGAAGAATTTTCTTTCATCTTGTAAAATGATTATGCTGAAGATTTACATAGAAAAGTTCCAGCCCATCTCCAGTACATGAGCTTTGCAAGTGCTGTGTTTACATCCTGTCTGAAAAGTAAGACATGAGCAAACAGACACAGTTTGTGGCCAAAACATGATCTCCTCATTTTATTTTCTGATAACAAACAACATCATGAGGTAACACAAACAAGAAGTTTGCAAGGAAAAGTTAAATTGATCAAGCAACCTGAATGCACATCATAATGAGGTTATTAGAGGCTTTTCAGAGTGCCAGTTTTATTTCTGATTTATAAGTTTTCTTGCCTTTTTGCCTGCAGTTTCTCCATAAACGACTCAGCCTGAGGGGGCTTCGCCTAATCTCGCACTCAAAATCAATAAGATCATCATAACATTTTTATCTGGACATTTTTTTCCTTTTTTTTCTTTTTCTTTTTTTTTCTTGATAAAGAAGACTGTGATAACTGTATCCTTTGCATTCTACTGACAAAGTTTTAGGTTCTAAACAAGATTATTGCAATGATTTTGAGGTGATCAACAGGCTGTTTAACGCTGCTTTTCTTTATTAATTTACATTTCATTTCAGTCTTATTTCATTAGCTCTTGTTTCCAAGGCCGTGGTATTTGAATTTATATTTCTAAAAAAGACGATCCCATGGGACACGTCATGTGTGGATTCATATGACGTTTATATCTGTATTATTACAAATCAAAGAGAATTTATATCTGAATGTTACAATAGCGTGAGCATGAGTTACAGTGCTAAGATACAACTAAACTCAGGGCAGTACAGTTGTGGTAAACTATCATACTCCATAATTTCATGAGAAACTCCTTAATATTAATATGTTCCTCACTGTCTGTGCATAACTCACAGGGAGCAGATTTACATCGCACCTTCAGGTGTCCAGAAAGAGAGAATACAGGTAAGCAGGTTATAACCACAAGTTGATTTTTGTTCAGTTGAGTTCAACTCCTTAGTAAACCTATATGGTTGTTTTCCTCAGCCAGAAGATATGTTTGTGTGTGACATGGAGGAGAGGGACATCAGCTGTCCACCTGCCTGGAAGAAGTTAAAGAAGAGCCAATGTACACCGCTGTTTATGAACGCCTACACGATGAGAGGTGAGTCACTCCAACACATCACGTACCACTGACTGAGCTCTGTGTCTGTTAGTGAACGATCCACTCAGTTTCCCAAAGTTCTTATTTTGCCAGTGTTCAAGCACAACTTTTAAACTTCACATCTTTAACTGAATACTTATCATATATAAGGTGTTGGAATTAGGTATCAAATGACAGAGTTTTTTGGTATTCAGTGATGACGAAGCAATTCGATTGATGTCAGAAAGCTTCCTTTCTTTTCATTCTTCAATCAAAGGTCGACACACTTTAAAAGTGTGTTTGTTTTGTCTTTGTTTTTGCCTTAAGTTTAAGATAGACATTAACAGTGTTGCTTGAAGAAATGCTATTCAAAGCTTTAACTCCCCCAAATAACTCCATTTAGGCTGTCTTTCTTTTTTCTTTTCTTTTTTTTCTTTTTTTTCTTTTTTTTTTTTTGAGAAATTGATTACTCGTCCACCCTCAACTTGCACTCAGGTTTTGTTTTTGAAAGAAGCAGAGGGAAAAAAAACAAACAAAACTGTTGAAACCATTGTTTAATAAAGGCAACATAATTAAATGTCAGTATTTAATGAGGTACATCACCCCGAAATGACAGTATCTGTATCAATTACTTGACCCCTTTTTCTTTGAATGCCAGGTCAAAGTTTGTGTCCTTCACTGATAATTAAGCTTCTTAAATTAGAACCCATCATTATCACTGTTTATTTTCTTTTTTGGTCGGGTGGACTATCTTTTTTAGTGTAAAAATACCAACAGACAACACTGAAAAACTCAAATCTGCTGTTCGTTTGCTACAACACAGGAGCACAGGCAGTTATACACACCCACTCCAAGGCTGCTGTCATGGCAACGCTGCTGTATTCTGGCAAAGAGTTCAGAATAACACATCAGGAGATGATCAAGGGGATTCGTAAGGGTACATCAAGCACCAACTATCGGTATGTAATCATCAATCATTAGTGGGGTCTAATGAAAGATATAATCTCTTGCTCAAGTGAAATGTTGTAAACTTGTTTCTTTCTTTTAGGAAGTGTTTTGGAATTTAAAATGGAAATGCAAACTGCATAACATGCAGGTCATCTTTAGGTACTGGTGAAGTGAAAGTTAATTTTCCAGCCATGCATAATAATAAGTTGTGTTCTGGCCTGAGTTCCAGCGTTGTCGTATCTGACAGCCGTTACCAGCATGCCCAGTTTTGCATGTGAGTAGGTTCCGGGAACCGACGTGTTTGGCTTCTTCTCCAGGAATGAGAAAAGCAAAACCGTGGTGTATCAGTTCAGTAGCGCACGGTGTATCTTTTCGTCATAGCTATTTATCATCTCTTACTTCACCGTTGTCCTCAAATGTGCTCAGTCTTGCTTTAGTTTTTTCAATAATCCCGCTGCCTTTCATAGGCTGGAAAATGTAGTTTATGGTACGTTTGCTCTATATACCTGTTTTTTTTTTTGTTTTTTTTCTTTTCTCAAAACTCACAACTTTTCTCAAAACTTCAGTTATTACTTTTTTTTAAAAATAGTCTTTTGTGCACAACGGTTATTCAGATGTTTTGTTGGAGTGGGTGAGAGATCATTTAAAGCTTAACTGCACTTCCTTTAAGATTTCTTGTGGACAGAAAAGCAGAAGGCTTGCTGGACTGAAAGGACTACTAATTAGTTTTTGGTGATCACTTGTTTAGTTTTTAAAAGCAATAAAAAGGATAAAAAATCCTTATTCTTCTCAGCCGACTTACTGGTACTAAATCATACAGGCAAACAGCCGTTCCTAAGTACTTGGCCAGACTCAGTAACTGTGTTGTAATTGTTGAAGTACCAGAGGTATTATACAAACAGCTCTGAATTTCTTTATAACTGAAATTATATACTCTAAGCAGCGTACAGAATAAACATGACACTGTTTCATTAAACAGGTATGATGACATATTGGTGGTGCCTATTGTTGAAAACACACCTGAGGAAAAGGACCTGAAAGACCGGATGGCCCGAGCGATGGAAGAATATCCAGATTCATGTGCAGTTCTGGTGCGCAGACATGGAGTTTACGTTTGGGGCGAGTCGTGGGAAAAAGCAAAAACCATGTGAGCATTTCCATCAAAGAATTGCCAACATGTTTGATTTTGTTTACTTTGCATTAAAGAAACATTTGAAAATGAAAACAAATGAAATCAAATGAACTGTGTTAAATCTGTGTCCCTTGATATTCTGCTGAATTTTGTAGGTGTGAATGCTACGACTACCTGTTCGAGATTGCCGTCCAGATGAAGCAGTGTGGACTGGACCCCTCAGCCCTGCCAGTGGAAGAAAAAGGAATAATCTAACATTTGCTGGTGCTTCTACAAAAAGTTTTTTTTTCTTCTTTTTTGCAGAAAATGTAGTTGAGTTCAATCAGGAGAGCAGATTGTAATCATTTGCCTTTCATGGCAATCTGCCACCAAATGGATGCAATTTGATGTTAAGCGCAGATCTAGAGCTGATGGTCGACCACCGTCAGTCAGGAAGTACCTGTATGTGAACTGTAAAAATGTCAGGTCCAAATGCATAAGTGTTAAAATCATGTTTTTCTGCATGTTATGGATCAGAATAACAGACATCTCACTTGATCTGTCATGTGCCCAACTGTCCCCTAAATAAATAAATGACATAAAGTGTCAGTGGTGACTTTAAAACAGATTTTTTGGATTTACTAAAACTCAAAAAAAAAGTTTTTGAAGCTTATGTTTTTACTCAAAAAAATTCTTTTCAAATGAGATACATTTTTGATTGACTGGAAAAACAGCAGAAACTCATGCCTGTGGTCATTTTTGAAATAAACATAACCACGTTTTTAAAAAGAAGAGCTCTTCTGTTCATGGACATCTTTAATTCCCACAGCACCACACCATCAGCGGGCAGGCACATTGGGTGCAAAACTCGCACAGTGCCTGTAGATCCTCACTCAGCATGATGCATTCTGTAGTGTGCATTCTCATTTTTTTCTGAAAGCCAAAGCTGCTGCTTTTTTTCCTTTTGTGAAAAAAGAAGCCCCATCTACTGCTACAAGTCCAATCCTTCTACAAAACAGCACTCTAAGATGTGCCGCAGGCTTATTTACCATTGGTAATGTATATATACACATATACACAGTGTATATATATAGCACAGATTAAGAAAGAAAGAAAGATTCTGTTTAACTCATCCAAAGACTGTCACATAACATGGAAAAGACATTTCTGTGAAGCTCACAATAAGAGACCAAATTTGTGAAATAAATTCATTCAGATTTTTTTTTTTTGACTCATGTTTTGAGTTTCTGTTGCTGTCAATTGTTTAATTCATTTTTTTCAAAATATGATTTAAATAATAAAAATAATCAACAGTCAATATCAGACTATAATATGATTCTCCTGCTTCAAGAACCTCAGGCTGCTCATATCAAATGTTATTGATATATTACAAAATCGTTCCATTGGGCAATGATATTAATATTTATTACCTGTCAAACATTTACAATGGAATCTGAAGACAGACAAAATGAGAGCTGGGGTGGGGTGTCACTATGACACATCTGTCACACTGGAAAGGCACTCCGTTGGCAAATACACCTGTCCCACAAATCCTTTATGACAGTTGAATTACTGCACTGATACTGTCAGTTTTTTTTATTTTTTTTAACAAAAAAAAAAAAAAACAGCATGACCTTAAAACAAGCCACAAACTGAAGTAAAGAAGATGAAAGGAATCGGGATTTATGATAATGCAACTTTTCCAGGAGAAGAATATGATTGCAGCCTGTGATTGACAGACACCAGCTGGGAAAGGCTGCCACAACCCCCAGACCTTGAACAGAATTTAATCCAGTATGGATAAATAAATGCATGAAAGCATAGGGGTTAGGGTGAGGTTTCTGATACCACTTTGCTCGTCAGCTTCTCAGAGATTGGAGAAGGTGGAGGTGCACTTTTAACTTATCCAGTCAAGCTTCATTGCCAGGGAAACAGTTTTTGTCAGTAGTGAGTGGTGCAGTCTCTGCTGGGGTTACCAAGGCTTTGGATGTGCTGTGTGGTGTACTGGGCTTCTCGTTTGGGAAATCTCTGTGTGGGTGCAGCTGGAATCTGGGAAATCTTTTGTGTTTTCTTAGGTGGCTAGTGGAAGCTAGGTGGATCGTTGGATTACTGAGAGAGGAGCATCACTGTCCAACGGGGGGGGGGGGGGGGGGGGGGGGGTTTAAAATGAAATCGGTTCCTTTTTCACCTTCAAAGTTTTTTTTTTTTTTTTTTTTCTTAGGGGGTGGGGTTGGGTTT
>JBAMYA010000018.1:1790314-1802178 GCA_037176975.1 Arrhamphus sclerolepis
GTTGACTATTTGTCTTCATTCTTTCCTGATGGTCCCTGAACACATCACAGGGCACTGCGTAGGAACTTTTTTTTTTTGTTATTTTCCTGTGCTTTTCACTGAACATGAGATGGTTGATGGGAAGATGCTGAACTGAATGTTGTTACTGATGTCAATGACACTGATTCAAACTTTTGATAAGATGCCTGATGTCATGAGTCTTCTTTTTCTCTTCAAAGACGAGACACTAGCATGTTATAGCTTCATGGATAACTTCTGAAAACACATGGTGGACATGTGAATCATGCAAATTATCCTTACAAGCTAATTGGGGCTGCAAATCCACTTTGTTCATATCTATGAAAGTTCACATCTTTAATGTTCATGAGTGTGGTTTTGCTTTAAGTCTTTGGGCTCAGTGACTTTCTCTCCCACTGAAGTATATGTTTACTGGGTATATCCAATAAATACACCAGACGGAGAAATTCTGATTGTGTGTTATCAGCCTAAGCACATTGTGTTTGTTGAGTATTGTGACTACTGTATTTTATGGCAAATTAATGCAGAAACCATTTTATTCCAAGAGGTTTTACATGTTTTTTCTTGCCACTGTAGTACAAAGAATTGTTAAGGGTAATCTATCATTACTCTCTCAGTGAAAATTAACTTTTCATATACGTAGCCCATACATTTCAGTTTCACTGATTCTGGCTGATATTTGCAGCTTTGATTATTGTAAAACCATAGATGTTCCCTGGGACTGCAGAGAAGCTGAACTTGCTGTAAAAATGACTTCTCTTTGCCATTTCATTGTGCAAATATATGCAAATCTTGTTTATACTTTATATTTGTGTAACTGCTATGCATAAGAATGCATCCACTTTGTTGTACTTTGGAGAGTATTGTTTGCCCTCTTTTCCTCCACACCAAGTTGGCACGCTGTACTTACCACTAAAGGCTCGCCCACAGTGTCTGGCAGATACATGTGTGAAGTTCACATTTTAGTGAGTCTGTGCCAGTTGTTCTTTCTGGGGCCGCAGTCATACGTATAGGAGAGAATCTTGCTATACAAGCTCACAGCAAGAAAGTCTGCCTGCAGGGAGCAGATCATACTCATGCATGGATATTTTGGTGTTTTTTTTAAAGTCTTGAATTAATGAGTATGCGGTAGGATTTATCATTAGGGCTTGTTTGTGTCAAGTATTTTATTATAGCAGTAATCGCTGGAGACCAGCTGAGCAGGAAAACTGGTTTCATAAACTGCATGCTAAATCCATACTGCACTGCAACTTGGGAAGTGATTTTTGACCCTTGAGAGATATGCTGAGATATTCTGCTGCAATCTGACTTGATGTGAAAGATAAAAAAAAAATACTTGCACTAGTTGTAGTGTTGCATTGACTTCACTTCTACTTGTTATATATCCATAAACCTTCAAATATATCACTGCCATAGCTTCTAGAAACCAAGAGTCACTGGCTAATTTGACAGCAAGAGGTATGCAGATGATTATTATTACTATTTTTTTTTTTTTTCCTGGAGAAGGTGACTGATAGAAACAAATCCTTGAACCCACAAAACCCAAAGGTCTGCAGCTCCCCTTGGATAACACTCGACCAGGCTGAACCCACAAATGGTGTTGAAGCTGAGGTAATAATTTAGACGTGCACCAGAAGACAGGTCTTACTGAGCTCTTAGGAAATCATGACGGCACCTCATCTGTCATCTGTCATCCTCCCCTCAGCCGGCTGGAGAGCATCCTGCGTCTCTCTCTTTGCCCACATAGGCAGACTCACGCATCCTCAAATATGATGGATGAAGGGAACAGACACATGAGCCTGACTCCATTTACACCTACAGCGCTTTCTGACTGGTAGATCCCAGTGTTATCCTCAACCTGACCAGCTTTATGAACAAACGCAGACAGATATAGGGCACACTGCTCCATTTTCACTCTTGCTCTCAACACTGACGTTAAAATTCAAGTAGGAATCAAAAAGCTGGTTCCATTAGGAGGGAAAAACATGTATGACAATGTTAAAATGTTCCTTCAGGCATCAGAATGATAAATTAAAGAAAGAAAGAAAAAGTTGAAATAGTGAGTCACAGGGAGGTCTGTGTCCCAGTTACTTTACTTCATATTTACCCAAAACTTCATTCAAAAATTGTTGTTTGAATGGGACAATTTCAACAAGTTTATTTTGGGATTTGAAAACTTGGTTCATGTTTATCTTAAACACCTGAGAACTGACAAATAACATTTTCATGAAAATGATTTTTACCGTAGTTTATTTACAATTGGTAAATTTTCAGAGACAATGGGCCTGCCTGGGTGACCAGCTGACATTTTAAGAAAACCATCTTGGTGCTTAAATATGCCCAACAATTAGGATAAACATGCAAAATTGATGCATCCAATAGATCAGTTTAACAGCAGGTTTCTTGAGTGCTGACCAAGTAGAACCTAGAATTTCAAGACTTCGCAGAAACACCCAGTGCACATTTGGTTGCTGACATGTCTAAAATACTTAATGCACTCTCTGCTGGACCTGGAAACAGTAAGCCATGAAATGTCACAGCTGCTGCCGAGTCTTCTGACAGCAATAGAAGGCACTCAGTCTCCCTCCTGCAGGCCAAATCCCATAAGGTATTATTGTTAACATTGTCATTTCTCTGTGTGTACTTGTTTTTGTACTATAATCCACCTGACTACATATTGCACATCATTTTTCTTTTTCTCGACTATATGTTTTAACCCACCAGCTCATAACACAAAAGATCCATAACACTTCAGCCCATATACTCTTCCATACTACATATAGTATAAGAGCAAGATTTAGGTGTTGGCATTTGAGTCAGTTATGAGCTAACAAACTCATGTTGAACATGTTGAAAATCCAGTTGTTGGCATCAAATCCAGAGATTGTTTCATTTATAGATGGTATACCACTGACAGGACTTCCAGAGATGTTTATGTGAAATGCTTTTAGCTAAAATACCCTTCTCAACTCTGTTCACAGCAATTTGTTTATGAAGGGGTGGAGTCAATTATTCTATCCCTTGTGGTTTGTTCAGATGTAGTTTTGTGAACTCCAGTCATGCTTCTCCTGGAGAGACTGTCTCCTGGCAACCATCACAAACTGTACTAGTTCAGTTTTCTTCTAATTGGATGTCATGGACGTTGCTGCATATAATGCTCAATGAGGCCTGTGGGGTTTGAGATGTAGTGCTATTTTTTTATTTCTCTGACCTCTGACCTTTAGGTATTTTTATTGGAAATTACACTCCTGGTATGAAGATTGGCAGCTGTCTCCTACTTAATATTTCTCACCGCAGAATGTTTTAACTCTGAGCTGAAAGACACCTGCGGTTTTTCCTGCAATTTATGAACAATTTTGAGTTTACCTGTTCTCCCCGTACTTGTGTGATTTCTCCCCACAGTCAAAAACTGCATGTTAGTTTAACTGGAGTTAAACATAATTGCACATAAAAATGCACATAAAAATGAGTATGAGTGTGTGCGGTTGTTTGTCTGTGTGATGGACTGGCGACCTGTCCAGGGTGTACCGTTGCCTTTCATCCCAAAGACAGCTGGGATAGACTCCAGCAGATCCCTGTGACCCTGCATAGGACTGAATGGGTATAGATCAGGGGTAGGCAACTCCAAGCCTCGAGTGCCACTGTCCTGCATATCTTACATGTTTCCCTCCCACAACACACCTGAGTTGAATGATTGGATCACCATCAGCTTGTCATCCAGGTCTGCACAAGTATGTTAACGATCCATTCATTTGAATCAGGTGTATTGTGGCAGGAAACATGTAAGATATGCAGGATAATGGCACTCAAGGCCTGGAGTTGCCTACCCCTGGTATAGATAATGGATGGATGGAATGGATATTTATGAATTGGTTAAAAAGATTTTCCAGAATGATTTGAAGCAATTGCCTCTCTAAGACCGTTATGTATGTCTTTACCTTATAGCATTATGTCTTCCGTGTATTCTCCTAATCAGCAAACTTCAAAAATGTCTGCTTTTTCAGAGGTCTGCACATCTGCTGATGATGAATTCATCAAGGGTTAATGATTAGCAGCACCTGGTTGCAACTTAGCTTCTTAAATCCTGCAGAAATATCAAGTGGATGTTCAGTGTTGCTTTCATTTGTTTACTTTTGGCTTCATTTTACTATATTTTCCTAACACTATGACATGCAACAATCATCCAGTTTTAATTATGCATTTTTAGTGCATATTATGCCCTCTTAAAAAAAAAAAATGGAAAAAAAAGCAGATTGTGCAGAGGCAGAGTTTCTTTTAATGACTCACACCGTGAGCAGTTTATCTAAGACTGCGGTCATCTGTTCAGAGCAAACTCATTAATCATTACTTACCCTCAAACAAACCTTAAATATCTTTCTAAAATCATAACAGCTGGCAGCTGTTATGATTTAAGTCTCTAAAGAAGGCGTGATTTATACAGTGCTGCACAAAGTTTGCATTAGGATACTTTGCCTGAATGTTCAATCAGGAAAATTCAGCTCTCAGAAATCTCCCAGTCACTGAAATGAGTCACTTGTCAAAGATTCAATTTGTTTTGTTTTTTGTTTTTTTTGTTTTTTTTCAAATGTTTATTATGATAATTGCAGATATCACACCAACTGCTTTGTGCAAAAGAGGATGCAACTGCTAACTACAAAGTAGCTACTGAATTGGTGTTTAATTACAGTGAATGTGTTGTGTAGCTCTGGGGTTAGCCAAATCAGAAAATAACAAAATATAGTTTACAGAAAATACAATTACATGAAAAAAAAAAAAATGTTTTCACTTTATCATCAGAAGTAACACAGAAGTGTGTATGCTATGTACTACTGAAATGATGACGTTACTGCACCTTTTGATTAATTATTGCTCAAGCTGCTTTATGGAAAGATGATATCTGATGACAAACCTGTGAGCGTGTCCTCTCATGCAGGACGGTGTCCAGTTTGTTCACTTGTTTTAACTGATGCTTTTGTGGGCTGGGGAGTTGGAGCAACACATGCTTCTTTCGCAGATCTGTACAACAATCAATAAAGGGCAGCATTTTTCTGTTGTTCTCATTCTGTCTGCTGGAAAATGAGTGATGGGAAGAAAGTTTTACTTTTGCCATTTTCACTGATATAAATTAAACAGCTTCATGGCAATCTCCAAATCTGAAAAAGTTGGAACAATATGGATGATTAAAAAAAATGAATAAAATAATAAAAAAAAAAAAAAAAGATTCAAGATATTTCATGTTTCTTTCGTTTTTCATTTCATCTTTTTTTTTTGTTGTTTGTTGTTGTTTACAAACATCCATTTTTGCATTTATGGACTGTAAAGCATTCCAAAAGTGGGTGATACAGGGACGGCTTAGTAAAACTAGTGAAATGAGAAAAAAAAAAAAAAAAAAACAACAACTGATGATTCGATTTCAAGCATGTGCTTGAATCTCTGAGGAGCAAAGATGGACAGTGGGTCGTCACTTTCTCAAAATATGCATGCGAGAAATATTGATGTTTTTGAAAACAATATTCCTCAAAGAAATATTAGAAAGGGTTTGTATATTTCTCTTTCTACGGGTTAGAATACAAATAGTAGTGTTCCCCAATTGGGACTCTTGAAGGCCACTGTCCTGCATGTTTCCAATGTTCACATGCTTAGAAGCATCTAATTGAAATGAATGGGTCATTAACTGGCTTTTGCACACCTTAACAACGAGCTGATGGTAACACATTCATTTGAATCAGGTGTGTTGGAGCAAGCAAACATTTAAACTGTACATGACTGCAGTCCTAGAGGACCAGAAGTGGAGAACACTGCATTAAAGGATTCAAAGAATCTGGAGTCAGTGTTTAAAGACCAATGATGGAACACCCCTGATCTCTGATCCCTCAGAGGGTTCAACAAGAAGAATCTTTTTTCTTTCTTTTTCTCTTTTTTTTCCATTCTGATATAACCACCAAGGGCATGGAATTACTTTGAGAAATCTTTGACAAGCACTACAATACAGCACTCTATTCAGAAATGACATGTAGTCCTTTACTGTGGTAACAAAAAAAAAAAAAATCTTTTGTTAACAGTGACGTCTCCTCTGGGATGAACCATCAGTGGAAATGTGGACGGTAATCAGAATTCCAGATCTTTTTTGGAAGACATGGGGACAGTGCGCTGCAGAGCTAAGATCAAAAAGGACCATTGAGACTGTAATCAGTAACAAGGCCACAAGTCAGGGTCAGTGATGGTATGAAGTTCTATCAGTAATCTTGGAAAAGCTCATTTCCACTTCTCTGATGACAGCATTAATGCAGCACATTGAAAGTTAGAACAACATAGGCTGCCCTCAAGTTGACATCTTTTTGAGAGGCATTCATACATTTTTCATCAAGACAACACAAAACAACTTTCTTCACACATTACAAAGTCAACACAGAGGACGGCGGTACAGGATGCATACATACATGATAACCTGTCTGACCTGACCCATCCCTAGAGGAGAATGAGTGGAGAAGTCTTCATCCATGAATTCTCTAATCCTGCTTTAGGCCCTTATCAGGGTCACGGGGTCTTTTGGAACTTATGCCATCTGCCATCAGGCAAAAAGCAGTGCACACCTGAGACAGGTTGCTATGGGAACATGGATGAAGAAACTTTTACTCACACCTAGGGTCATATGTTCACATTGCAGATATTCATGATCAACTCTGACCTTTTCCTAAGTTACGATTTCTTGTGTGGTTGGTCATAGTGGTATTTTCAATGTCACCTATAGCAGACTCTGGTTTGAACAGCTTTAAAGTGACTCACAAGATGAAGTGACACCAAACGCAGTATGTGGGGTGAATGGAAGTGAGCCTCTATAATAAACAAATTATGATGAGAAGAAGACTGAAGAAAAATAGAGCAAAAGTTATGTTTGCTGTCGTCCAAGCTCCTGCTAATGCAAAAATTTGGACATCAGTCGCATAGCAGAGACTTTAAAGGGGATAAAATACGACCTGACAGTTCACACTGAAGTCGTCTTGGAAAAAGAACAGATACGTATCTGATTTATATGGAGCCCCAGACACGACATCTGAAATAAAACTAAATTGTTGCCTCACATCAGTATTTTCGTGGCCGCAAATTAATATTTTGAGGCCTCAAATGAGCATTTTGTAGCCTCAAATTAGTATTTCATTGCCATCAAATAGTTGGCAACACACTGTGAGCACATTGCCTGTTTTGAACTGTTTACTGTACATGTACCGAGCCCCAGACATGAAATCTGAAAAATGAAATTGAAATGAACAAGTATAGCCTCAAATTAGTGATTTAAACTGGTAGTTCATGGCCATGAAATACTATTTTGAGGAAACAAAATATTAATGAAAAAACATTTGTGGCCATAATTTTATTTTTTTTGTTTCAGATGTAATGTCTTGTGATCCATAAATTTAGGATCTGATGTTTAAAGAAATTGCATTTCATGTCAGTTAGGACATTCATTAAAATCTGATAAAGGAAAATAAAAAAAGAAAATCTGATTTGGGTCACTTTGGCCTGCAGTGTGAACGTAGCCTTAGAACTATTTCTGGACAAAGGAGGACATGCAAATTCCCTACAGAAAGTTCCAAGCCAGGATTTGAGTGAGGACCTTCTCTTATGAAATACTCTTGACAGCTGCTGCTTAAGCGATGCTTCCTGAGGACATGATCCCCCCCGCTGCCCCTTGAATAAACACAGCTATAAACACAGTTGTTTTGTAGTTGATAGTAGCAACACTGCGATGGACTGGTGACCTGTCCAGGGTGTACCCCTGCCTTTCGCCCAAAGTGAGCTGGGATAGGCTCCAGCAGACCCCCGTGACCCTGCACAGGAAATAGCGGGTATAGATAATGGATGGATGGATGGATGGATAGTAGCAACATCACTAATCCAAGGTCCTGGACTCCCTCTCTACATTTAAGGTAGACCACCTCCTAGTTATGCTGCTATAGGCCCAGGCTGCTGGGGAGACTCCTATTGTGCACTGAGGAGCTTCATCCTGTCTGCCTTATCTCAGTTTCAGATTGTTCTGAATCATTTAATAACATTTACATTGTTTATCTTCTGCTCTCTCTCTCGTTTCCTTTCGCCCTCTGCAGGTCATACCATGGTGATTTTGGGTTTCCCCCTGCCCTTCCAAGTCTTCCATCTTCTGACCATCCCAGCATTTACCTGCACCTATCTATTAGATGCCACTGTAGGCCACGAATTAAAATAGCTGACCTACTGTTATATATATGTATATATTTGCACCACAAGCTTAAATATTTGTGCCTCTCCTCTCTCTGTCCTTCATCCTCACTGTCCTGTCTCCCTCCTCTTTTCTTCTTTTACCCAACTAGCTTTTGGCAGGACGGTTCCCGCTATGAGCCAGGTCCTGCTCAAAGTTTCCAAGAGGGAGTTTTTGTTGCCACTATTTGGCTTACCATGCACTCGAGGGCATGCTCTGGGTTTCTGAGAAACTTCTAAGGACAACTTGTGTTGTAGGCGAAGCTGTATAAATAAAATTGTATTAAATTGCATTGAATTCATCTGCAGAGACATTTCTGCACAAGCAGCCACCAGTTCTTTGATTTTACTGTCATTCCAGTTTTCTGTCATCTTCTTGTGTTCCTCAATTCCGCAGTGACTTTAATGTTTGTTTAAGATACTGCACCAATCAGCCACAATATTTTTTAAAGGATTCTGCTACTCATGTTTATGAGGGTTAGCTAATCGTGGGCATTTTTCAGTGATCAGATTGGAAAAATATTAATCATCACAGCTGCTCAAGTGTCTGAGAAGCACCTGAGATGATGGAAACAGTCACTTTATTTTACTGAGAAGAAAATTAAACCCTGTTGCACTGTGTCAACAAGAGCAGGCACAAATTACAACAAAGATTCCTAAAAATCTAATTAAGGATTTGCGTATAACTCATTATTAGTTTATTTATTTTATTTAACCAAAAACAATTGTATAATGAAAATCATTGTGCTGAGAAATTTCACCTTAGAGTTTTATAGAATGAATGTTGATGATAGGGAAATAGATATTAAGCAAACATATTAGTGATACACATGGCTAATTGAAAACAAATCATAACCTCATTTTAATGCTGGCTTTAGATAAGTAATGAAACCTACACAAAAATTCTAAATCCAGTCATACAAAATCTGCTCTTTCTTGCTATGCACTCTCAGAATTGTGCATTCAAGTGTCTGTACTTAATAGATGTATTAGCTGCACATGTGAGCAGAGGGTCTAATCTGCTGTGACATAAATAAGGACTGTCAGGTGGTGCAGTTATGTAATATTGACTCTTTTAGCAGGTACTTTAGCAAACCAAGCTGTGCACACGCTGCGTGCAAGCTATGACACAAGCTATGCACCAATAGAAGAAAAAACAAAAAAACATATTTACCAATGAAAAGCATTTCAGACACATAATATCAACTGAGCCATGACAGAGCGCAGTAAAAGCTGTGAAAATGTAATGCGCTCTCTCTCTTTCTGAGTTGTGGAGGATTTATTTTATAGACTTAAAATCTGTCAGCACTCAATCATGAAGTTACTGATTAGTGCATGTGAGACTAAACTTTCACTGCCCTTTTAACTTCTTTCTTAAATATGATGTTAAGATCTTGTACTTTCTAATAATCCACTGTGCGTATTGGTGTTATCTCCTGAGTGAGCAGAGATAATTCCCCTAATTTGCCTTTATTATTTCGAAGCTGGAAGGGCTGGGTTAATATATCTGAAGATTAGCTTATTTCTCTTTTCACATCAGGAATACTCAAAGGTTAGCTCCAAAGGGATCTCGAGTTTTAATCAACATGACTGTGTTTGTTATATAAACTCTGAAAACTTATATCATGTAACGTTACATCACATATTTCATCTTTTTTTTTTTTTTCACTGTTGATCCCCCTGTTTAGTTAAATAATGTTTTCTCTTTAACTTTAATTCATTTATTTATTTTTGCTGATCCTGCTCTTATTGATTGGCTCTACTCTGTGGTAGCTGAGAGGGATGAGTAGGTGGTGTGTGAGCACTTTTATGATCCATCCTCATCCTTTTTCCATCCTGTAAAGTGCTTAATGACAATCAATCTTAACTCCCTTTCTGAGGAGATAACATCAACCATGAGGTTGTATTGATTTATAAAGAGGCCTCCAGGTGATCTTTAGTCATTCCACAAACCTCACCGATTTGTCGATAGTGACGAATTCTGAGGAGAAAATGGAGAATCTCTGATGAATTGGGCTTGGTAGCCTTGGTACTAACATCCATAATAAAAGATGTACTCTGGATTTCTTTTATGAGACATGACTTCTTTTAGATTCATTAGCTGGGTGGTTAATTGGTTTCACAATGAGCTGTGCCACAGATATACTTTACTTGAAGTCACCATCTGTGGGTGAAAAGGCTTTTCTTCTTGCTAGAATATTTAAAAATAGAACATAGGCAATATTTAGTGGAAAATATTAACTAATTTTGAATTTGATGGCAGCAATACATGTAACAAAAAAGTTAGAACATGCGCAAAAAAAGACTGGAAAAGTGCGTGGCAGTAAAATGAGACCCCTGGAGGAACTTTTTGAAGAAAAAAATAAATCTGATCCATCACATACAGTATATTGTATCTGAAGGTTATTGCATGACTTAATATATTATTCATTTATCATTCCTTTTCCTTTCTAATAATTTTAACTCTTGAAAGCATTGCAATGTTTTATGCATAGGGCTCATGACTGAACCCTACAGATAAAATAAGACAGCCAACATGTGATGAGCACACATGGAAGAATCATAACTCACTATTCTGTACTCTTCACTGTAACAACACTGTAAGAAAAACGACGAAAAATAAAAGAATCCTTTAACTGCTAAAGCTCCCTCATGCATGTAGCTCTTCTGAGCTCCAGGTTCATGTGAGGATGTAAAACTGCCAAAGCCTCCAAGATACAAATTATATCACTCAGTCCCATTTTAGAAGCTTTTCTCCATCTTCATGTTTATGCTAATATACCTCATTATTATGCTTTACAGAAATCTGGGCACCATGCAGGAAGTCACATGACCAGGACTTTGTAGACTCTTTTGGAGGTCATTCAAATTCAATAGGGACATGGTGTGATTAATCAAAATAATGCATTCTGGAGAAACAGGGCCTGTTGGACAGCAGTGTTCAACAATAATGTGCACACAGAGTGTATTTGAGCATGTGCCAGCCCATCCACACTGGCAGAGAAAGCAGGAAGGCAGCTTTACATAACCCATTGTTTCTGAATTCCTAAAATAATCTGGACTACAATACTGTGGCAGGGTTTGAATATTTAAATTCCTATATTTGTCCAATTTTAATCGCTCATTTTCTAAATCTGCGACAAATATCAGAGTAATTTATAGAAGTCACCTTCAGCTCCTTGCTTTGGAGGCTTATGTGTTGAGTAGCACTTACACTGAAAAAAAAAGTCCCGTAATTGCACCAGCTTGATTAATCAATTTTATGCAAAAGTTGGACTTTTTTCAAGAACTGACAAAGTTGAAGATGAAAATGTCAAATCTTCCTACAGACACATTTTTCACAGGGATTTTCTTTTTGAAATGATTTCATGGCACTTAAAGGAATAATCAGTCCCAAAGGGCACTGAGAAATGGGACTCGTCTGGCCAAGTATATGCGGGTCAAAATGTAAATGTGGATATGTCTTTGAATAGATCATTTACTCTGACCTACATCTATATACCATATTTCCTCAAATAAAAACTGGAGTTAAAAGTCAGATTTATTACATAGACTGGGGATGTGGTTGATATGAAGGCTGGGTCCCAATAAAGTAAAATACCCATCCATGT
>JBAMYA010000018.1:1802278-1812522 GCA_037176975.1 Arrhamphus sclerolepis
CTCTCATTCGCTCAGAATTTTTGAGTTCAGAGTTTTTGGTTTCAAAGCTTTTGTGGATGGCGCTACAAGCAAATTACAAAAGCTTTTTTTTTTTTTTTTTTTTTTGCTTTTTGGCTTTTTAAAAGAAGAGCCCTTACTTAGTAATGAATAGTATTTGGAAAAGCAAAATAGAGAGCTGGGTAGAAATCCTTACAAGAAGTGTATGGTCATCTGAAATGTTCATTCTTTCATGGCTCGTCTGTCTGACTCAGACTGAAACTGCGGTAACAGATGTCCATATGGTTCATACCTGCGTTAAATAAATGTACTGTGTGGAAATCCCTCCACTTTATCTCCTGTCTAGCTACTTTATGTATGCTGGAGCTATATTAATAACATCTGTGGCTAAGCTTCCCTCCAGCCCCCCATTCCACTGCACCCATGTCTTTTCATGTCTTCCATGTGAGCATGTACAACAACAACAATAACAACGCGCTTCTAGTGTTTTTAGAGTCCAGGGACCACTCAAGGCGCATATTTCATAAAATCCATTTGAAACAAAGCACAGGAATACACAGTAGGTATAAAACAATTTCCAGCTTTGGTGTTTTCATAGAAAACAGACGTTCCAGAAGCTGTCAGATAACCTTCAAAATCCATTTGTGGATTTACGCCCCAGAGGAAATTTGAGGGTTGAAAATCTGCAGAATTCACATTGAATGTTGATGTTGTGTTGATTCAAATGTATGTAAATTAGACTCTGTATATTTATAATGACCTTGTAAGAAAACATCATGAGGGAGACAAATGCAGGTGGTTGAGATTGATTTGATTGCACAGATCTGCTGAGGCTTTCATTTATAGCAATGCAAGGTGTGCATCCCTCCCCCTTGTTTGCTCCACTTTTATTTTTACATTTTCCTGCTCTTGAGGAAATGAAATTCATATTTAATCAAAGCATTAATAAAACGCTGAGAGCTGAAAACAGTGTATCAAATGTATCTTTGATATTTGCAGAGAAGAAGAAGACGTTTCTTGGTTATGTGATATTACATAATATCAGTGCAGTGGATGAAAGATAATATTGATTAAAAAGTAAAAAGGTCCAGTTTTGTGCACCCAAAACAATGAAGATGGCAGCAGATTAATTACTGATTTAGCTTCACCAGAACAAGATTACATTTAATTTATGCGAAAATGTTTTATGTTTGGACAAGTTCTTCATTTGTATGAGGAGGAAAGTGCTGACTTTCGCAAATATGTTTTCTGAAAGTGTGAGACTTTTAAGCATTTAAAGTGCCAATAATTGGATAATGTTTAAATCAAATGTGAAGGCACATTGACTCAATGTCAAATTTCTTGTTCTGCACCAAATCAAGTCTTGTTTATCTTAAATGCATTCACTCTATTTGTTTCCTACCACTATAAATAATAATAATAAAAAGTGAATGTCAGTCTCGTTGTTGCCCTGTGATGGACTGGAGAACTGCCCAGTTATACCCTACCCACTTCTCACCTGATGAGCCCCCCAGAGATCCTGTTCATCCTGAACAGGATGAGCAGTTCAGAAAATAGATAGTAAATAGATTTGAAAAACCAACAAACTAAAAACAGAAATAATTTATACCAGTAAACTAGGTACTCAGACCCTTCACCTTAGGCCACAATGGTAGCCTAAAGTATTGTTAGACATTGTGCTAGAGCACATATGTCAAACTCAAGGCCTGGGGGCCAAATCCGGACCACCTTCATTTCATCCATCCTGCGAGACAATCATGTACTTATAACTAGAACATTTCTGAAGAAGTTCAATGTCACTGCCCGTTTGATTCAGTACTGACATCAAAATGTGTAATAACTGAGGTGGAGAGTAGCTGGTTTATGTCAAAAAGTCATGATTTAGCAAACGTTTGTAAAAGATTTTAGAACATAAAGTTAATACTTTTGTAAACATTAACTTTTTATAACAAAAAATTGTGATTTTAGGACAAAAAGTTGAAATTATCAAAAAAAAAAACCTTTGCCGTTTTGCTACTTGTAATTTTACTTTTTGATATCTTTCGTCGAATAATTCTAACTTTATGTTTAAAAAAAGTCAAAATGTTGTGACATTTGTGATTTTACAATGAAAAGTCTTGGATGTTAAAAAAAAAAAAGTTTCAGTCTTGCAAAATTTGAAATTTTACAACAAAATTGGCAAAATTATTATTTGTGATTTTGCAAGAAAGGAATTTTGTTTTTTGTTTGTAGTTTGTATTTTAGTTTAAAACTCTTTTTGTGAAATTTGAGATTTTATGATTTTTTTTTTCACAGAAAAATAAGATGTACAATTAAGAATTCTGCAGTTTTACAACAAGATTTGCAGGTTTTTTTTTCTACAAAAAAGTATTTTTTTTTTTACTTTTAATTAGTGATTATTGAAGAAAAAATGTATTTGAGTGAAAAGCCTCAGTTTTCTGATAAAAGTTATACATTTTGTAAAATTTTAGATTTTATGACAAAAATTCACTTTTTATTCCAAGAGCTACCAGGAAATCTGACAAAATAGCTGCTTCAAAAAGGTAAAGAATAACCAGTCCTTTAACAGTAATCATGGTGATGATGTGGCCGAGGATGTAAACGAGTTTGACACCCATGTCCTAAAGGATGCTACACATGTTCTCCCAAACTTCCTCATTTTCTTCTCAACAATCAAAGTTCAGACTCAACCAGTTTGGATAAGAAGCATCAGTGCTCATCAGGTTTCATGTTTCTCAGAGGATGTTCTGTCGGGTTTTCCCAGCCACTCTTATCCCAGTGTTTCCCAGCCTTTGTAGCAGTAAAACATTGACCCACAGCATGATGCCGCCATCGCCATGTCTACCAGGGGAAATGGTATTGAGGTCATACTTGGTTCCTGGTATCAGCCACACAAGAGCAAGTCAGATCTAAGAAGGGTGTTGATGATTTCAAGCTTATTTTACACCCACAAAAAATGACATACTGTTAGGTCAGTACATAAATATCCTTTAAAATGAAGTTTCACTATACAAACTCTTAAAATAATTACAAGAAAATGCAATGAAAATCCAACTTGTCCAACAATAAGCCTCATAAAGTGAGTGGACATTGTGATCTGCCAGAACTGCCTCTGTCTTCAGTGGTAAAGATTTTACAACACTCTGGGATGACATTAAAATAAAACACATTTCCTTTAGGGCATAATCAATTAGCTAACTAATGTAAAAATTGAAACAACACACACAACAACAGCAGACAATTCATTTGCAGCAATCTTTGAATGTCAATTAATCATTTAATTGACACTCTCACTGGCAGCAGAAGATGGAAGTGTTTTGTATTCCAGTCGGTTAGTCTGCTTCATTTAAATAATTTCACAACTGCTGGATGGATGCAAAGGAAATTTCTTGCAGACATTTAGAATCCACAGATGATGATTCTGTCTGACTTTCCTTGACGTTTCCTCTGGCTAACAGCAGGTTGACATTCATAGTTCAGACAGAACAATTGCTGGATGGACTGCAGAATTAATGATCATTCTGCACTGCAAACAATTGCGTAACAGTTTGTTTTTTCTAACAATATCTTTTTCTTTTTCTTGTTTTTTGGGTTAATTGCAGTCTCTCAGGACCACTATTCTTACAGTGCAAAATCTGTTTTCTAAACAAATGTCAAAGATATTCACTTGTTCACACATATTTTGGGAAACATTTCTATTTTCCATCACAATTATCATCAAGCAATTACTCATCAGTTTACTAGTAAGGCAGCTAATCGTTTATTACAGTTCTCATTTCGTGCTTTGATGATGTCAACGGAGACCACTGTAATAAATAACAATCTTCACTTTTTTATGTGGTGATGTTTGATACCACAGCATACAATTCACCTCATCTGTATACCTGTTAAACCTGTTAAATCTGTACAGGACCCTGTACAACCCCAACTCCAAAAAAGTTGTGACACAGAGTGAACTGTAAAAGAACAACAAAAAAAGAGAGATTTCTCCAGATTCTCTGAATCGTTGGGTACTATTGATCATTGGATTGATGAACCTTTGCTCATCTTTACTTCTTAGACTTTGCCTGCCTTATACTTTTTTTTCATACCCAATTATGTAGCTGCTCCGTTGCCAATTTAACTAGTAAGTTACTTAGACGTCCATCCAGGTTTTTACTGTAGTACCACTTACTTTCCTTACCTTTTGTTGCCCATGTCCAAACTTTTGAAAAGTAGTGCTGCTATCAAATTGAAAAGGAAATAATATTTTTCACGAAATTATAAAATGTTTCAGATTCAGCATTTGGTATGTTTACTATGATATGTTGTAAATGAAATGTGGGTTTATGAGATTTGTATTTATATCACCCAGCATCACATTTTCATGACTGGGGTTGTAGATGAACGGTGTCTACTTCAGGTAGGTTACAGAAGCTGAGAAATGAAGTTTTAGCTGACACAAACAACATTCTGGCTGGTATATTTGTCTCTGACCTCTGTTTGTGTGTCTCTCTCAGCCTTGCAAAGCGCTGTGGCCTCAGCATGGCTGACTTGTGGAACATTATGTCACTTAATGAAGCAGGTTGTCTTTCCCAGATCAAATGGAAAGACTCACTTCCATCCGCTGTCAGGTCTCTGTGTGTAGGCCATTGCTTACACTGATGTGTGCAATGGTAAATAATTAAAAAAAAGAGAGATAGAGAGAGAGAGAGAGAGAGACAGAGAGAGAGAGAGAGAGAGAGAGAGAGGCGGGGGGGACAAAACAAAAGAAACAAAAAACAGCATTTTTAAAAGCACACTATGTAATCATATCAATCCAGACCGAATGGGGGCGTGTTGTGTTTCATTGAAAGTTGTAACTCTCTGATGACTCCAGACATTCAGCATGCTGAAATATCCACTAGGCAGTCAAAAATACCTCTGTAACATGTCGGTGAACATATTTGAGTTGTTCACACATAACAATAAAATGCCCCTCAGCTAGTCTGTGATCTTGGCCTGCATTTTATATCCAGGCAATATTATTAATATGATTGACGTGCAAGCAGAGTATGCCCTCAGCCAGCATGACTTCTAGGTGATTCAACAAACTCAACAAATACAGTATTTGTCCTTCATAGCTGAGGATCCTGTGCTGCAACCTCCCCTGTAGTCTAACATTGTGTTGAATAAATGCAGACTGGAACTAATTTTATTAATTTGGTCAATTAATGATTAATTTAGTTGTGTTTTACTTGATAGCATTTCTTCTATTTCTGGCTTCAGCTTCTTCTACATATTTCTGAAACTAGATGGGCAGACAGCTCTAATGTCAGTAAAGCATTCATTAGCTCCAGCTCACATACAGGATTTGCTTCCTTTGCTTCATTGTTGTGCCAAAAAGAAGTTTAGCACTGCAAGCTACAGCAGGGCAGAAGAAAACCCGCACTGCCATCTAGTGTTTGTTGGTGTAATTAAATATCCAGATATTTGTTGATTAGGCTGAGGTATGGTTTTTCAGTTCAGCATCCAGATTTTTTTTTTTTTCTTATCACTTATATATTTAGCTTTCAGATGCCAGTTACAGCGCTTTTACTCACTGGCACATGAACACCAGTTACAGTTCATTTAATCTGTTAAAAGGATGACAGCATGCTGGGTAGTGCACTTTAAACTGAGTGACAAGTTGGAATATCAGCTCCTCTCTCGCTCATATTGATAACTTTTTTGCTCTCATGCTACCTCTCAAGACAGTGTGTGCCAGTCCTCACACACAGTTGCACCAAGCACCAATCACTTCCAGGTTGAAGTTTAACCAGAAAGTACGTTTTGTTGCAGTTCCTGCACTGACCACTAGGTGCTGGCTTCAAAATAGAGCAAATGTCCACTGACCCCCATGTTCATGGTGCCAAATCTGAAGCAGAATTCAACATATTTACAGACTGGTCAAATCTATATATATATATATATATATATCTATATCTATATAGTTTGATTTTTCACTGTCAACATCTGTACGGGGGTGAATTTTTTTTGTACCACATCCGGAAAATTTATAATAAGCAATAAACTGATCAATCAGATGTTCAGACATCATTTCATGTGGTTGTCTTCCAGCTAATTATTGAATTTGCCATCTTTTTCTCCCTTCTTTGCAACATGGTGCCATTTCGTTTGAGAAAAATTAGGCTCAAAGGCTCTGTACAAATCTAATGGTCACGTGACCAGATGATTGTCCATAGATATAATACAGTCAATTGATTGCAGATGTGTGGACCTCCCTGTTCAGTGTCTCCTGTGGAGGCCACATTGGTTCAGTGTGTGTGGACATATCAAATTATAGCCTATGTTGCAGTGTAAGGGGAACACCTAAGTCATGAAGTCCAGATATTTCATATATAGTGTAATGTTTTTCATATAGCATAGCAGTTTTAATGACAGATAGCAGAGATAGAGTGAATTATGCAATGCAAAGCCTAATATGAATGACATGTTATGATATATTTTCCTGATTCTGGTGGACACACACGTATCCTTTCTGTCATTTTAACGTGGAGGCGTCATAAGACCTCTACATGTCAAGCGAACATTCATTTGAGGATGCTGCCTGTGGAAACGGTCATTTTTGGATGACTAAATAGAGAATAACGCCTGTAGGTGGCAACCATACCTCATCAACAACCGAGTCGCACGCGCACGCACACACACAAACGAACTGGGATTCGCATCAAGGTCCGGCCTGTATGCATTAACGCTATTGATCCCTGATAATTAACGACCTATGGGTGATCTGAACGAGCACATGGAGTGGCAGGCAAAGTGGTCAAAGTTAAAGTGCTCCCTGGGCAATATAGGAGCGCTCGCTCGCACGCACCCGCACTTGTGAGTCACGCGCGCGCTTGCAGATTTTCAACGCGCTCACTGTTCCAAGTCATGGACTGCAGCGAGCTGGGTGACTATTAGGAGCCGGTGGCAAGAAAACACACACAAGCACACACACAAGGATGCTGCTGCTGCCTCCCCACGCGGTTTGGACACACGCTTCCCGAGCCTGACAGGCGGAATTATTGCTTATGCAATCAACAATTGCTTTGGCGGGGAAAACGGCACCCGTACAGTCTTGACAGAAAACGCCGTGTGCCATATGCTGAGCGATTTTCAGAGCAGCCTATGGCAAGCCATTGGTCCTGATGCGACGCGGGTGATGGTGGCAGTGGGATGGATATCGTTTATTGCATCCACTGAGGTTTTTCTGGAGGATGCTTCTGCATCTCATCCACGATGCTTTAAATAGGTAAATGTTTATAGTATGTATGTCTTATCTGGTTCATTTAGAGTTGTTGAATCACAGACTGACACTTTATTTTCTAGTTTAATTGAGTTTCTTTTTCTTTTTAATTTTCGCTTTTGCAGAGTTTGATTTGGCAGTCTTCGGGGAGCCAGTTTTTTGGACTGTAACAGTTTTTTTTCTTTTTTTTTTTTTTTTTTTTTCCCTGGGAGTGAAAACGGCCTATATACGGACTTCATTTCTCATCCAAAAACTCTGCAGGATCTCCTCGTCCTCAGTCCAGAGGAATATATATTCATATACCTTCAATTGCAAGGAGGCTTGTCCTCCGGGTTTTTTTTTCTTTCTTTTTTTTTTTTCTTCCATCACTGCATCCTGGGGAATGTTGTGCGCACCGCAGATACAGATACGCGCAACTCTTTCTGAGTGTTTGGCGTTTTTTCGCAAGCGAGCATCTTGACTTGTGATCGAGAGAGAGACGCGGACTGCAGCAGCCTCTCCAACCCCTTTCACATGGAGATTTGTGTCTCGCTCGTATAGCCTACTGCAAATCTTGAAAAACGTGGACTGGGGGGGCCTGCTGCATTTTCCCTGCGCTGTTCTCATCCTCGATTTCATTTACTTGAGGAAAATGCGTAAGTATTTCAAGTAATCCTGTCAATCGCAGCCTTTATTCGGCTGATTTATATTCTTGTGTATCTTCCATCCGCCGTTTAACCCTTGATTTGCTGCTGGCTTTGACAGTTAAATCTAAAGAAAGACTTTTTTTATGTCCTTATTTAATTTCTGCTGGCAGGTTTGTGAGATCTGTCGCATTCTCTCTCGAGGGTGGACGATTTTTGTGCGTCTCTGAAGGTGTGTGTGAAATATAGAGAGACAAAGATAGGAACACGTAGGGGGGTTGAGGGGATGTCGGGGTAACTGGTGCAATAAAAAAGAAAGAAAGAAAGAAAGAAATTGTGTGTTTGAGCGCTTGGTAGAGACCATGGGTCTGTGGTAGAGTCCCTGTTGCCAGTAGGACATTACTGATAGGAAAAAGCCTACGTCATATGGTAATTCAAATTCAGTTCAGGTATTCTCAGCATACACGTTTGCGCAAAAAAGGGCGCCGGATTGGCCAGGTGGACTGACTGGACCATGTGAAGGACGCTTTGAGTTTGGATGTAGTGGTAACAAAAGCTTCTGGTGATGTTTTATGTCATTTTACTCCTTCATATCTCATCTTATATCTATCTGCTGTTGACCCAGTGGTCTCTGGCACACAACCTCAGCCAAACCGCTGTGGATGACACTATCATTTCCTTCTACAGTCTGAGCTGATTAACCAGAAGTACAGGTTGCATTTTAAAATTTAAACTGCCAAGTCTAGTAGTCTAGTAGTTTTTGCTTTGGAAATGCAGCCTTGAAAATGTGAGCAGGAGCTGTGTATGGAGATGAAAAGGGCTCTGGTTGAAATGGATAGAGGGACCTGCATTTAGAGCACTGACATCAAAACTAAAATTGCCAGTTCTGCTGAAGCTAAAAAGCTTTCCACTTCAACTTGAACCAGCTAAAGTGTGCCCTGCCATATTCACATGTGGCAATTTTACAACCAGCCTGTAAAATGAAGGACACACTGTGGGTGAAGGGTTGGTTTTATTTGCTTGCATGCATGAGCATAGCCTTTACAATGTGTAGTCTCTCATAAAGCCTCTGTGATTGGTTTGGCTTTTTAAGGCCGACATGGTGTGATAAATCTTAGCAGAGAAGTCTGTTCGGGAAGGAATAAATAGCTTTTTATTAATTTAAACATCCAGAATTTCATTTGGTTGTTTAATTATGACAAAACTCACCAAAATTCTTTTGTCAGTGTAAAGGTTTCTCGCACAATTTCAGCTATCTCCAATGTGCATGGAGAAGGGAAACGTCTCAGCAACACTTTTGAACATATAACAAATTTAATAACTGACTCTAATAAGTGTTTCAAATTTGTTGGTCAGTTATCAAAGTTTTTCTACGTACCACACTTGATTTTCCTTAAAAGGTTGTTTTACCAAGCGAGGGCACTTGGTAATGGGGGGAGATGTCACAGACACCCTTTTTGCATCATGCATTTGTATGTTTGGCCCAACACAAATATAAATGGGCTGAAAAATGGTGGCCCCTATAGAACCATCTATGGTTCCATGTTGACCCGATGTAAAATACTTGCAACGGTCCAGAAAGGGTGTCGTTATTCGAGTCTCATTTGGGCCAACCACATAAGTGAACCCAAGTGGGCAACTCACATGGGGGTTCTTTTTTTTTTAAGCACATTTATGGCTTAGATGGGTCTAATTTTGGGAGAGAAAGGAGGCAGTATACCCATGCACAACACCAAAGATACATCAAGCAATTACGTGAAAACGGCGTAAAAGATGAGAATACAGTGCGTCACAGGAAACCAGCACTAGCGACCAGCTGCTCTGTTCTACAAATATAACACCACTATCATGTGAGGGTGAAGACTTAATGGGTTGCAACAGTGTAAAAATGACAAGTGTAAAAATCTTACTGAACCATAAGCTCAACATTGAATTTGATCTCACTTTTGAAATTTTGCCATTATGAATCTTATTTTGGTTAACAAATGGCACACAGTTAATTTAATCTCAAGTCTCCTTGGCAAACAATCATTTTTGATCGCTCTGATTGGCTGCACTCAGTTGGAAGGTACAAACGCAGGACTGGGGAAGAAGATGTTGAAGAAAAATATATTCTTTGTTTTATAATGCCTGAAGATATGGACTTTTGAGTGGCCCTTCTGTTGGCTGTGAAGATTTCATTGGAGTGTGAATCCCCCCAAAACGATGTCGTTTCAGAGATATCACCTTGGGGAAACACCCACAGTTAAGCAAATGTTCCACCTGGAGGAGAGGAGGCACTAAACATGCATGCTGAAGGGGTAGATAGATAGATAGATAGATAGATAGATAGATAGATAGATAGATAGATAGATAGATAGATAGATAGATAGATA